>ML791091.1:393581-409610 GCA_009831015.1 Picea engelmannii | reverse complement strand
AACCTTAAAGGTAACACATGTATTGTTGTCGACTCAATAAAGTCGGTCATTCCTTAAAATTATTTACGGTTTCTTTGCTATGTCGTGACCACTGGTATGATTGAAGTGATGTCGTTATAATTTGAAAGGGACCTAAACCATGCTCGTTCTTAAGAAATAATACTCTGTAACTGTCTAATTGAATTTCTAGGTTCGAGAGCTGACCAAGTTTGTATAAGGGTTCTAAAGAATTATTGTTATGTTAAGTTTGTGGTAATTTTTCTTGTTTGTTGTATGGACAAGTTGATATACGTCGAGGTTGTAACATCTCGCTCTGGCTCACTGAGAAAACTTATTTTTTGAGGACACTTGTTTGCAAGTGATCTGAACTATTATGATATTAAAAAATTTGTCCTTGATTATGATGTGTTATGATAGATGGCATGATGTTTTACTGCATTGACATAGACATGTGCTATTGACTCAGTTTTACTGAGTGTGCAGGGTTTTGGACCTTGAGGATGCAGAGGCATCGACGGAACCGTTGGACTCTCGATCGAGTCAGGGAGTGTGCTATTGGGGTTTGATTGTTTTACTGTGATTTTAGTACCTTTGATTAGATGATATGATGTGGACATGTCTAACATGATTGTTGATGATGCAGGCTGACGATAGCTTGTCGACCAGACTCACATATGGAGTAAAGGGGTCACACATGACTACCAGAGAGGTTGAGAGAGAGGTGTGGACAGCAGCCCTGCCACAACCTACTAGCACTCTCGTCATGGCTCGAACTGTAGGTTAATGATTACCTAGTTCGAGAGGACCCATGATGCCTTGAGGGCAGACTGCGACAATCGCTCACAATGATTCTAAGGGGTGCACAGTAAGGCGAGGGCCTTATTCCTTAGAAGCCCTTAGTCTCCCACAAGTTCACCTAGTGGAGTGTTGACTCCAGGGGTTATTGATGTCTACATATCAGTCAAGAGGAGAGTGGCATCCTTGGAGCACGTGGTGCATCCTGAAGGGCATGTCGTGCAAAAGAAACAAAGAGGCGAGTGGTACCCTTGGAGCACATGGTGCATCCTGAAGGGAACATCATGCAAAAGAAACAAAAGAGGCAAGTGGCACCCTTGGAGCACGTAGTGTGTCCTGAAGGGCACGTCACGTTGATGATGTTAAAGGAAAAAACCTAGATGGCCCTAAGACAAATATCTCATTAAGAAATCTTAAAACAAATTCCCTAATTAAAATGTCACCTAGTTCAAAATCTAAGTCCTATGTCTAAAGCTTCGCTAGGAGTAAAATTTTGTCTACCCTTAAGAAAATCTCTCTCCAAAAAAAATAAATAAATAACAAAATTAAACTAAAAACCACTTAAGCAATAATTGTGGACTTTATAATTTTTTAGTAAAATGAAGAAATTAAGAACTTAAATAAAATCTGTGGATATCAAAGGTAAAGAATAAATTAATTATTTAACTTGTGAAAGTGTAAAAAGATATTAAATTAATAATAAAAGGAAAAGAGGGTAAATTGCGCAACTGGCATTTTGGCTCTAATAAAAAGGGGAAAGAAGGAGATATAAAATTTAGGAAATTAGGGAATGGAGGTAACATAATAAGGGAAAGAGGGGAACTTATGGTAAAAAGCAAGGTCAACTTAGTAAAGAATTTTCAATTAAGAACCTTCTAAATTGAACTAAATTAGCAACTTAATTTTAGGGAAAGTATTTAAAACCTGTAAGGGCATCTAGGGACACCTAGGAGTAAATTTAGGAGTAACTCTAGGTGGGTGAGGGAATTGAGACAATTATTAATTTAAAGAAAATAATTATTGGAGGAAAGTGGGGGATGGACGACACTTGTACAAAGGAGAATTATTAGATTTTTTTTTATTAAAACTTAAATTAAATGAGATTTAGGGAAAGTTTGGAATTTCTAAAACTCTATAAAAGAGAGGAAGGAGGAGGAAGTAAGGGATCGACTGCTAGCGTAACGTTACGCTGTCGGATTAGTGACTTGACTCATTTACTTGTGGGGAGTTGGGATTTCCTAGCTCGGAGAGGAGTGGTAGCTCGGCCTTGCGAGGCGAGCTGGGAGCTAGACGTACCATCTGGATAGGGTGTGGCCCCTTTGCGGCTCGGGGAGCTAAGGGGGAAGCAAAGTACCCCTAGCGTTGGCTGGGAGGTACTGGTGTAGTCTCGACGGTTGGCGAGCGGGAGCGGCATCGAGCGTGCGGATGTCATTCGAGGCGGGCGATAAGGAAACGGTATGATTCGTATTTTAGTAGATTAGAATGCATTAAGACTTATGTTGGGATCGCTATATCGAGGTAAATCGATTGTTTGGCTATTTTTATTTATTTACTCGGTGGTTACAATTGTGACTGTTGTAACTGTGGTTTTTATTTAAAATTTCTCATGCGATACAACATTATTGTTGCAAATCATGTACAGATTTATATTCTATAGGTTTCTTGGTTATGAATTACAACTAATAAGTTATTGAAGAACCTCAGATAATAAAATTTTTACCTCTATTAATAAAGTTACTTACCTTCGTTATTTGCGAGATAATAAAAAAAAAAATTTACTACTGTTACATACCTCTGCAAATAAAGTTATTTACCTCTTTTTTTAAATAGATAAAGAAAAATTTGAATTCGTTCCTTGATGGGTGTAATGGGGAAATTGTTCTGGCATTTCATCCTTGTTCTGGCATTTCATTGTACGAATGGTTCAGAAAATTTGTTTGACCCAATCTCATCACTTGCACCTTCATTGTAAATGTTCATTCTGACAATCTGCCTTGTAGTTCCATTACTAAAGAATCTCCCCCTGGCACTTTCGTGTTGTAAAGGGGTATTGTGATTGGTTTCTGGAATTGATGTTGGGTAATTTGTTACCGTGATTTTGGTTTGAGCAAACTTGTTCCTGTGCTCTTGGGTAATGGCAGCTTAACTCAGTGCCTTCTGCCTACGTTTTTAGTGGAGACGAATGCCATTTGAACAATGGTTTATGCCTTCGTTCTTGTTACAGGATATCTCTTCCAGCTTTCACTTAGAATCTCGAGTCTCCTCGCACTTTGTTTCAGATAATGGTGTATTTGAACCCAGCAAGATGCATGCTTGACTACGTAGATCTCACAAGACAGTGCCCTTTCACCTTTAGTACCGGGCAACCTTAAGGTATTCTTACCAGCCGACCATTCACCACTCCGCATACATTGAACATGATGGAGGTTAACACTCTGAACTCGGTTGGGTACTCAGGCGTTTAATGGGAGTCTCTCTAGTGGGTCACGATTGCCACAACATTTTCTGGTAGCCTTGTTTCCTTGGGTGATTGCCTTACCTTTCTTTAATTTTTTTAGTCTCCACCATTGCTAAAACCCTACCCTTACAGCTCAACCAATTAATGGCGGCAAGTGTATGTTGTCCTGACTATCAAATCAAGACATTGCATCATGTCTCCCCTTTCCTGTAGGTCTTTTAATTTGCTCCTTGTCTTTATTTAGAAGGTGCCCTAAGCACCAGCAGTGCGCAGTGGTAGTCCTTCAGGTATGCGAATTGCGCCCCTTTTTAATTTATTCTAGACGATTGTCTACCTTCCTGTCCACTTAATGGCATTCAGAAAACTTTATAAAATCTGTTTGGTTCAATCATTTTCTGAATCTTCTCATTTAGGTGGGCTTCCCTAGATGCGTGGTGGCCTTGTGATAAATGTGAACATTGACTGGGTGCTGGCAGCAAAACCCCTCCCGTGGAATCTGGCAGCACCTTAAAGGTTAAGCCTGTCACCATTTTGGACAGTAATTGATGTATGGTAGCGTGGGTAGACCCACCCTTTCTTTTAAATGATAATTGTTTAATTTTGTTAGGTCACGAGCTTAAACTGTCAACACCTTTGCAGTATTTTAGGAACAACGATTTCATCCATTAATACCCTGCCTTTCCCATGGTGTTTAATTAGAATGCCTTACGGCCAGCACCAGGTAGAGATTGTTTACACAGAGGATTTTATGGCTGATCAAAAGATAGCCTCAACTGATTGGTCGTGACATGGACCGCAGGTTATGAACGAATCTTATTAAAAGCTTTTATATTAACAGTTGATATCAATCAGTGGTTAGAGATGTTAAATGGTCCATGTGATGGTAATGATCGATTTTTTAGACTCCCAATCGAAGGTTGTTTGGTCTAGTGGAAGAATGTAACGACAGGGGTAAGGCTATAGTTATAAAAAAAAAATGCATTAGTATAGATTTTCTAAATTGAATATTAACCCATGCTTCCACAGCTCCTCGAAATTTTTATCTAGCAATTCAGTTCTCCCTTCAATTAGTTTTTTTTTAATTCATAAGCATCTATGACAGTTAGAATTTAGACCTTTAGTTCGTTATAGAACCACAATGGTTCGTAAATTAGTTGCGAATCTTTTAAATCTAACAAATCTAACTTATAGTTTGGGTATTGTTTTCAGGTTGTTTTGTGGGCATTGTTATAACATAATTCAAATTTGTTTTACTGAATTTTGGGTATCGTTGCAATATATCTTGGATATGGCTTATATACATTGAGTATTGTTTTTAATATAAATTGGATATCATTCTAATATAAGTTGAAGAATGTTTTAATATAAATTGAGTATTGATTTAATCCTAATTGAATATCATCCTAATATCAATTGGATTTTGTTTAACATACTTTGGGTATTGTTTTAATATAATGGGGATATTTTTTAAGTTAAATTCTAGTGGTGATTGTTCAAAATATTAGGAGGTATTGTTTACTAGAGTTGATTGAAAAGAAATCATTTGATATACAATTTAGTTCACTCCTTCGCCTTTCGACTACTCGCATAAGCGATATGGTTCTGGGATGTTGACGAAGTCATCCCCGCTTGCACTACATATTGAGGGTGTCGATGTTTTTATATGTAAAGGGTTACACTTGGTTATGTAAAGTTGATGTGCTTGGTGGCTTACGGTAAGGGTTCTAGCTACCTATGTTTTTATTGTGGAGTTTATGGGATGATTGTCCTTAGCTTAGTAGGCTTGGTCTGTTGAGTTGGGTGGGATGTAGACACCTCCATGTTCCTCAAAACAGTTGCCAACCCTGATACCTTAAATGGTTAAAATCGATGGGAACCTGGGCTTGAGTGTTGCTTATGTGTGTTGGGGGTCCTAACCATTGCAGGGTAGGATGGGAGGGCAGTCATTCTTATATTTTTGTTGGTTGATTGTTGTTCATTGCTGGCAGATGTTGATGTGCATCTTAGACCTTTATCTTGATATCACAGTTGCATGCATCTTGATTTGTCATTATGTGGCGGCGCATAGTATAATGTCTTGTTACCGTTGGACACACGCACACACAAAAAAAAAAAAATTGCACTTGTTATAAGAGGTTTGTCGTCGTAACGATGAGGATCGTTACATATGGTATCAGAGTGGGTTCAACCCACGACTTGGGATCGCTATGGCTTTCGTTGACATGATTGGATTATACTGTTACTAATCGAGTTGATTGTGTGTGTGTAGGTAATCATGGTTAGAGGACGTCGCAGAGGCAGACGACGGGATGCTAGGGGAGGTGGCACGATGCCTCCAGTAACATCCACGTCGAAGGGGTCTAAACCCTAGGGAGACGAGCAGGTTCTCGGACAGGAGCAGATAGCAATTGGCAATGTAGTCGGGATGATGAGATCCTTTTAGCGCATGTTCGAGGCATTGATCATCCGTTTGGACAGAGATGAGGCTAGAGCGTCGACACCCGCTGAGGTTCCACCGTGCGCACCAGTTGTTACTGGTAGCATTCATTGTGAACTCGAGAAGGTCAAATTTCCCGAGTTCTTTGGTGCCCCGGATGGTGCAGCCGCCGAGGCATGGTTGGAGAACATGGCGATGTGCTTTACACTTTGCGATTATACCTCCAACATGAAGGTCTGCATGGCGGTCTTTCAACTGAAGGGAAGTGCTCTTCTATGGTGGAAGACACTCCTACCGCAGCTAAACATGGTCGTCAAGAAAGGTACTGAGAGAGGTACCTTTCAGAGGAATTCATTGAGCGTCAGCTCAATGAGTTCAACTCTTTACGATAGGGAGGTCGTGCGGTGCCCGAGTACGAGGCCCATTTTATGGAGTTGCTCTAATATGCTTCACACCTTAACACAGAGAAACTTAAGGTCAACAGGTTCATGTTCGGCCTTAACGAAAACCTACATGCAAAGGTTAGGATTTTGATGCCCCAAGGCCCTCATAGCAGAGGAGGATCCTATCAGTGGGGGTCAGACCAGGACTTCAGTGAGACCAGCAGGGTAGGTTTCATCTGGAACACAGTAGCACTAGACACCAACGAGACATACACCGAGATATCATGGCTTCCAGAGGGGATCCACTTTCACTACACCCCGATGACTAGCGCCTCAGCAACAGGCACCTTACCGGGGACCACAACATCAGTAGCAGCATCGCCTATAGCAGCAGTAGTTTAAGCCTGTTCAGTAGAACAAACCAGGGTTCCAAGCCGGTGAGCCGTCATCTTCTACTTTAGGTACCAGTACTAATAGGCCAAAGAAGGGGCGTTGGACGTGTGGGGAGCCACACTACCAGCGCGACTGTCCTGTGGAAAGGAATAGAGTGTCCAGATCAGCCGGACCCACTACCGTGGGAGATTTGGGCAAGGCCCATCAGATTTATGCAGTGGTGAATAAATTTCAGGCAGAGCACCATTCGAATGTGCTCGAGACAACAGGTACTGTCGCTAACCAGACCCTTAGTATATTTATAGTTCCCGGTGCTACTGAGAGTTTCCTTTCTGGTGCAACGCTAAAAAGGATTAAGGTAAAGGAAGTTGAACAGGATGAGTTTATCTTCATGGAGATGGCCTTGGGAGCCAACCAGAAGGTTGGAAGAAAGGTTATAGGCTATGCCCTTAACCTGGGAGAGTTTGTCATGAGGGCCAACTTGTACGTCACGATCTTAGTATCTTATGATGTTGCAATTGGTATGGATTGGTTGGAATCACATGGGGCGATACTCAGCTGTAAGACAAAATAGTTGAGCTTGGTCGATGACGAGGGATAGAGGCATGTGATTGTAGGCTGGAACTAGGGAGTTTCCCTAAGGTTCATCTCTTCCTTACAACTACGGAAGAGTATGCGCAAGGGGTGAAAGCTTTATGCGATCCTTGTGTTAAACGAGAAGGGAGTAGAGAAAGGTCTAGAAACCCTTCCAGTGGTGTGACAGTTTGCGGACGTATTTTTGGAGGAGTTACCTAGGATGCCACTGGAGAGAGATTTGGAGTTTACCATAGACCTAAAATTGAGGACTGAACCGATAGTAAGAATGCCTTATCGGATGTCGAACCTAGAGTTACAAGAGTTGAAAATGCAACTGAAGGAGTTGTTGGACCTGGGACTGATACATCCTAGTGTGTCACCATGGGGTAAACCGGTTATTTTCATATGAAAGAAGGACGGATCATGCAGGCTTTGCATTGACTACCGTCAACTGTGCAAGGCCATGATCAAGAATCAGTATCCCTTGTTGAGAATTGATGATCTGTTCGATCAAATGAAGGGTGCAACGATGTTCTCCAAGATTGATTTGCAATCAGGGTATCACCAGTTGCGGATCAAGGAAGATGCCGTCCCTAAGACCGCCTTTAAGATGAGGTTTGGACACTACGAGTTTACTGTTTTACCTTTTGGACTGACAAACACCATAGGGGTATTTATGAGTTTGATGAACGAGGTGTTCCGCGAGTACTTGGAAAAGTTCGTCCAAGTGTTCATTGACGATATTTTGATTTACTCTCGTATGACGAAGGAGCATGATGAGCACTTGCGCTTGGTACTACAGTGTTTAAGAGAGCACAAATTGTCTGGGAAGTTTTCCAAATGCTCATTTTATCAAACAAAGATTCCCTACTTAGGGCATGTCATCTCTGGCAAAGGCATCGTCGTGGAACCAACCAAGGTCGAGGCTATTATGGAATGGCCCGTGTCGACAAATGTCACGGAAGTGAGGAGCTTTATGGGTTTAGCAGGATACTATTGACGGTTTGTCGAGGGATTTTCGAAGATGGCAAATCTAATCACGAAATTGCAGAAGAAAAACAAGAAGTTTGTTTGGACCGAGAAATGTGCGGAATCATTTTGGAGGCTTAATGAGTTGTTGACAACAACGCCAATACCAAAGGTCCCTGACATGGATGTGGACTTCTTGGTATGCACAGACACATCCAAGGAAGGTTTAGCCAGAGTCTTGATGCAAGATAGACAAGTGATTGCTTACATTTTGAGGAAACTAAGAAGGCATGAGGAGAACTATGCGACACATGATTTGGAGTTATTAGCCATCGTATATGCCTTGAAAGTTTGGAGACAGTACCTTGTTGGACAAAAATTTGAAATAAAAACTGATCATTGTGGACTACAACACATTTTTACGCAAAGCGACCTGAATGCGTGACAACGACATTGGTCGGAATTGCTTAGCGAGTACGACTTTGAGATTACATACATAAAGGGAATAGTGAACCGAGTGGAAGATGCTTTGAGTCGGAGAACACACATCTTTTTGGAGTTTCCTCTTCAGACAAATCTACATGAGAATATTCTCACTTTACAGCGTGACGATGACTGGTACAAATAGGTCGAGGGTTTTATCGGACAAAACACAATGATGGTACCACGATATGAGGGATTTTCATTTCATAGCGACGGGTTATTGAGGTTTAAAAGTCGGATTTACGTACTGCCAAACGACGAGTTGAGGATATTGATCCTGAGTGAGGCTCATAGAGCAGTTTACATGGCTCACCCAGGAGTCACGAAGATGAGGGAAGATCTTAAACCCTTATTTTTCTGGAGGGGAAGACATAGTTAACTATGTGGCCAGGTGTCTGGAGTGTCAGCACGTAAAGGCTAAACATAGACACCCAGCAGGATTACTACAACCACATGCCATTCCAGAATCGAAATGGGAGGTCATTTCGATGTATTTTATTGTTGGATTGCCACTGACAGCAAGGAGACATGACTCGATGTTCATATTAGTATACACTATGACGAAGAGTGCTCACTTTATTCCTGTACGTACGACGTATCAGGCACTTGACATAGCTAGAGTTTTCATCAGTGAGATTGTGAGGCTGCATGGCGTACCTAAGAAGATTATATCCGATCGAGGATCAGTGTTTACTGGACGATTTTGTACAAGTTTCCAAGAGGTCTTGGGAACCCAACTTAACTTTAGTATTGTGTATCACCCAGAGACTGACGGACAAACCGAATGAACGAACCAAACCTTGGAGGACATGTTGCACATGTACGTGATGGACCAACAAAAGCGTTGGGAGGAATTCTTGCCACTAGTGGAGTTCGCTTACAATAACAGTTACTAGAGCACCATTAAGATGGCGGCTTTCGAGTTTCTTTACAGGCGAACATGTCAGACACCCTTGAGTTGGGATCGGCTTGAGGATAGGGTCCTAGTGGGACCAGAAGTGATCCAAGAAATGGAAGAGAAAATGCAAACCATAAGACAAAGGATTAAGGAATCGCAATATCGACAGAAGAGTTATGCTGATGTGCATCGAGTCAACTATAGCTATGAGGTCAACGATCGAGTCTTCTTATGGGTTAAACTGCATAAGAGTTTGATCATGTTTGGGAAGGGAGCTAAACTCTCTCCTAGGTTCATGGGACCTTTCAATATTGTGGAGAGAAAGGGGCCCGTGGCCTATCGACTAGCCTTGCCTGATTCCTTGAGGCGTATGCACGATGTTTTTCATGTATCTATTTTGAGACATTATATTAGTGATCCTACAGATGTGAGTGACATGAATTCTTTGTAGGTATCGGATGAGGGAGTGCTCACGGCTGAGTCGGTCTGAATCTTAGATCATCGTGTTTGACAATTGCGATGATGAACGGTAGATCAGGTTAAGGTCCAGTGGGACAATTATAGTCCGCATTCGGCGACCTGGGAGGATGCATATGATATGCACTAGCAGTTTCCATTTTTGTTTGATCGATAGACTTATGATACTGTGATACACTTATTTCAGCATTTATACTATGAAAATTTGGGACGAAGTTTAGACCAAGAGGGGGTGTATGTAACATCTCGCTCTGGCTCATTAAGAAAACTTATTCTTTGAGTACATTTGCTCGCAAGTGATCTGGACTATTATGATATTAAAACATTTGTCCTTGATTATGATGTGTTATGATAGATGACATGATGTTTTACTACATTGACATAGACAGGTGCTATTGACTCAGTTTTACTGAGTGTGTAGGGTTTTGGACCTTGAGGATGCAGAGGCATCGATGGAACCCTTGGACTCTGGATCGAGTCAGGGAGTGTGCTATTGGGGTTTGATTGTTTTACTATGATTTTAGTACATTTTATTAGATGATATCAAGTGGACATGTCTAACATTATGGTTGATAATGCAGGCTAATGATAGCTTGCCGACCAGACTCACATATGGAGTAAAGGGGTCACACACGACTACCAGAGAGGTTGAGGGAGAGGTGTGGACAACAGCCCTGCCACATCCTACTAGCACTCCCGTTGTGGCTCGAACTATAGGTTAACGATTACTTAGTTTGAGAGGACCCCCGATGCTGCAAGGGCAGACTGCGACTGTCGATCGCGATGATTCTAAGGGGCATGCAATAAGGCGGGGGCCTTATTCCTTAGAAGCCCTTAGTCTCCCACAAGTTCACCTGGCGGAGTGTTGACTCCAGGGATTATTGATGTCTACCAATCAGTCAAGAGGTGAGTGGCACCCTTGGAGCACGTGGTGCATCCTGAAGGGCACATCGCGCAAAAGAAACAAAGAGGCTAGTGGCACCCTTGGAGCACGTGGTGCATCTTGAAGGGCACATTGCACGAAAGAAACAAAGAGGCGAGTGGCACCCTTGGAGCACGTAGTGCGTTCTGAAGGGCACATTGCGTTGATGATGTTAAAGGAACAAACCTAGATGGCCCTAAGACAAATATCTTATTAAGAAATCTTAAAACAACTTCCCTAATTAAAATGTCGCCTAGATCAGAATCTAAGTCCTAAGTCTAAAGCTTCGCTAGGAGTAAAACTTTGTCTACCCTTAATAAAATCTCTCTCCAAAAAAAAATAATAAAATAATAAAATTAAACTAAAAACCACTTAAGGAATAATTGTGGACTTCATAATTTTTGGGTAAAATGAAGAAAGTAAGAACTTGAATAAAATCTGTAGATATCAAAGGTAAAGAAGAAATTAATTATTTAACTTGTGAAAGTGTAAAAATATATTAAATTAATAATAAAAGGAAAATAGGGTAAATTGCGCAACTGCCATTTTGGCTCTAATAAAAAAGGGGAAAGAAGGAGATATAAAATTTAGGAAATTAGGAAATGGAGGTAACATAATAAGGGAAAGAGGGGAACTTATGGTAAAAAGCGAGGTCAACTTAGTAAAGAATATGCAATTAAGAACCTTCTAAATTGAACTAAATTGGCAACTTCATTTTAGGGAAAGTATTTAAAACCTGTAAGGGAATCTAGGGACACCTAGGAGTAAATTTAGGAGTAACTCTAGGTGGGTGAGGGAATTGAGACAATTATTAATTTAAAGAAAATAATTATTGGAGGAAAGTGGGGGATGGACGACACTTGTACGAAGAAGAATTATTAGAAGATTTTTTATTAAAACTTAAATTAAATGAGATTTAGGGAAAGTTTGAAAGTTCTAAAAATATATAAAAGAGGGGAAGGAGGAGGAAGTAAGGGATCGGCTATTAGCGTAACGTTATGGTGCCAGATTAGTGACTTGACTGATTACTTGTGGGGAGTTGGGATTTCCCAGCTTAGAGAGGAGTGGTAGATCGGCCTTGCGAGGCGAGCTAGGAGCTAGACATACCATCTAGATAGTGTGTGGCCCCTTTGCAGCTTGGGGGTCTAAGGGAGAAGGAAAGTACCCCTAGCGTTGGCTGGGAGGTACCGATGTAGTCTCGACAGTCAGTGAGTGGTAGTGGCACGGAGAGCGCGGACGTCATTCGAGGTGGGCGATAAGGCAACGGTATGATTTTTATTTTAGTAGATTAGAATGCATTACAACTTATGCTAGGATCGATATATCAGGGTAAATGGATTGTTTTGCTATTTTTATTTATTTACTCGGCGATTACAATTGTGACTGCTGTAACTGCGGTTTTTATTTAAAACTTCTCATGCAATACAGTATTATTGTTGCAAATCATGTACAGATTTATATTCTATAGGTTTCTTGGGTATGAATTACAACTAATAAGCTATTGAAGAACCTCAGATAATAAAAAATTTACCACTGTTACTTACCTCTGTTAATAAAGTTACTTACCTTCGTTATTTGCGAGATAATAATTTATTTTTACTGTTGTTACTTACCTCTGTAAATAAAGTTATTTACCTCTGTCTTTAAATAGACAAAGAAAAATTTGAATTCATTCCTTGATGGGTGTAATGGCGAAATTGTTCTAGCATTTCATCCTTTTTTTGGCATTCCATTGTACGAATGGTTCAGAAAATTCGTTTGACCCAATCTCATCACTGGCACCTTCGTTGTAAATGTTTGTTCTGGTAATCTACCTTGTAGTTCCATTACTAAAGAATCTCCCCTTGGCACTTTCATGTTGTAAAGGGGTATTGTGATTTGTTTATGGAATTGATGTTGGGTAATTTGTTACCGAGATTTTGGTTTGAGCAAACTCATTCCTGCATGCTCTTGGGTAATGGCATCTTAACTCAGTGCCTTCTGCCTGCATTTTTAGTGGACCCGAATGCCATTTGAATAGTGGTTTATTCCTTTGTTCTTGTTACAAGATACCTCTTCCAGCTTTCACTTAGAATCTCGAGTCTCCTCGCACTGTGTTTCAGCTAACTGTGTATTTGAACCCAGCGAGATGCATGCTTGACTGCGTAGATCTCACAAGACAACGCCCTTTCACCTTTAGTACTGGGCAACCTTAAGGTATTCTTACCAGATGACCATTCACCACTCCACGTAAATTGAACACGATGGAGGTTAACACTCTGACCTCGGTTGGGTACTCAAGCATTTAATGGGAGTCTCTACAGTGGGTCATGATATCCTGATCTCGAGTCACAGTGGGTCTCGAGTCTCTATAAATTGAGCATTGATTTAATCCTGATTAAATATCGTCCTAATATCAATTGGATTTTGTTTAACATAATTTGTGTATTGTTTTAATATAATGGGGATATTGTTTAAGTTAAATTCTAGTGGTGATCGTTCAAAATCTTAGGAGGTATTGTTTACTAGAGTGGATTGAAAAGAAATCGTCTGATATACAAATTAGTTAACTCCTTCGCCTTTCGACTATTTTCATAAGCGATATGGTTATGGTATATTGATGAAGTCATCCCCGCTTGTGCTACCCATTGAGGGTGTCGATGTTTTTATATGTAAAGGGTTACACTTGGTTATGTAAACTTGATGTGCTTGGTGGCTTACGATAAGGGTTCTAGCTACCTATGTTTTTATTGTGGAGTTTCTGGGATGATTGTACTTAACTCAGTAGGCTTGGTCTGTTGAGTGGGGCGGGATGTAGACACCTCCATGTTCCTCAGAATAGTCGCCATCCCTGAGACCTTAAATGGTTAAAATCAATGGGAACTTGGGCTTGAGCGTTGCCTATGTGTCTTGGAGGTCCTAACCATTGCAGGGTAGGACGGGAGGACAGACAATCTTATATTTTTCTCGGTCGATTGTTGTTCATTGCTGGTAGATGTTGATGTGTGTCTTAGACCTTTATGTTGATATCACATTTGCATGCGTCTTGATTCGTCGTCATGTGGCGGCACAGAGTATAATGTCTTGTTACCCTTGGACACACGCACACACAATTTTTTTTTTTTGCACTTGTTATAAGAGGTTTTTCGTCGTAATGAGGAGGATCGTTATAGAGGTCAATTATGTAGCTACAAATGCATTAATATATGAATTTCATTTTTTTTCAATGATACATCTAAACAATGCTTACTCATTTACTTATATTTCTTGGAATTAAATAAGAGAATTTAGTCTATGCCTTCCATTTCTCTGCATGTTGTGGTTATTTTGTCTGAACAACAAGAATTTGATTTATTCTAAGATAACTAATGAAATTATTGTTATAGATAATCTTTGACTAAATATTTCCTTTACCATGGTTTTTACTATAATCAAAGATTACTCTTGGTAATCTATATTTCTATTGAATGCACATAAAAATATTAATAGATAAAAATTTAAAACTCTCTGAAAATAATGATAGTGATAATCTAACTAAAGATTCTTTGATTAAATGTCACACTACATTATTTTTTTCTGTAAACAAAGATTAGCATCAAACCAATATGAAAATGGTTTCACGAATCATCTAATATATATATATATATATATATATATATATATATATATATATTAGAGATAAAAATTCTAAAGAAATTAATTGACAAGAACTGAATACACATATATGAACTACAAAGATTTATTGGGAAAAACTAAGGAGAGAGTCCAGATCGTCCCAACCATAGACTAGAGAAGCTTTATAGGGAAAAAATAAGGAAAAATTAGAATGTCAAGAACCTTCTCCAGGTAATTTTCCAGAATGTGGCTCTTTCTTAGAACCACCAAGCTCTAACTCTACACAAGTACTCAACAACGTCTTGTTTACACCATACTTGTTCCCTCTCCATTGCTTTACCAAGATAAGAATAATATATTGAATAGGTCTTCTTCTTTTTTTCCAGTTATCCTTCTCCCTAACTCTTGGGAGTCTTGGCCTAACTATTTGCTAGCTAGTTTCCTAACCTCCCGCATTCTTGAGGGTAGGATCACACTTGTCCTCATGGACAACAATCACTTTTACCCTATTGGTTTATATCCTCTTTTAACTTTTCCCATGGAATAAAGTATTTCTCTTGTCATGAGTTCTCTCATCAATTTATCTCAAGTAATTTTAAATAAAATAAATTTTAAAAATAATATTTACATAAATGTTTGTCACCGTCAATTACATATGGTGATAAAAAAAAATTAATCAAAGTTTTTCCCAATGTCATAAATATTCAATAATCACAACCACATAAATTTACTCAAATATTTAATTTGGAGGGATGTTACACTACTTCAACACAATTAAAACAAATAGGTGTTCTTCCTCCACCACCACCATATCCTTGTCATGATCTTTCTCCATATCATGCTCTCAAACCTCCTTGGTATCCTCCTCTATCAGGTCCTCTGTGGCCACCACCTCTGTATCCTTCCTAAACTTGGAAGGAATTTTGAATGTGCTCCTGCATCAATTGAAGCAACCTCTAGTTATTCACATTTCACACCATGGATTTGCATAGATCACAAAATTGAGTATGTGTAGTATTTTGATATTTTTTTTTTGTTGGGCACCGAGGAGGTATACACCCCCACTATTTTAAAATATCACACCACTTAGTCTAAGGTCTATTCAAAAGTGTATTTGGTGCACCCATCGCCAAGTACTTCCCCGGTGTAGGAAAATCACTTTTATGGTGTCGTTACGAATGACAAACACTACACCACACATGCTCCTGCACCACCTTATCCTTAGAGATATATTGTAACTACATCGTGAGATTTGCAAGTTGGGATTGCACCTACAACAACCCTACCAATGTCTCACCACCTCCTAGTGTAGCCTCTAGGTGAATCACAATATCCATGACCTCTGCTTGATTTGTCGCCTTCTGCTTGATGAGAGAGACTCGAATATCGGGTAGGCATCCTACAATAAACCACTCGCTATGCTAAACATATTGAATTTGAAATGTCATCCTATCCAAGAAAATATTGAACCATTGGTCATAGTCCCATATGGTTTCTCTAGAATATTAATTTCTCTCTTTGATCTTAGTGATACACTTTGATTCTGACTTAGGCTTCTGAAACTATCTAAGCATATCTCTCTTAATCTCTACCAGGGACCTATTATGTCCTCTCGATGTAGTCTCCTTGTACTTACATACCATG
>ML791091.1:361846-392203 GCA_009831015.1 Picea engelmannii | reverse complement strand
CTTGACCAACAAAAACCCCAAGGCATTGGAATATCCAATCTTCAACCTAGGATAGAGAAAGGTCTCACCCAAGATGCCATGAGAATCACAGAGACTGACAGTCTTGTGTCGTATGAAAAGGGACAATGCATAGAAGTAATCCTCTTGGGCATAACTATATTCATTCATCCATAAGTAAGTACTGAGTGATAAACATTGAACAATAAATTAGATTGTAGAGAGAAAGGACATTGTATTTTTATTCATTAGCTTCAAATGCATACAGATACAAAGACTCATAATATAGGATTGCGCTATGAACTCTAAATTATTACAATATTTATTACAAAACTTTGTTCCATGCTCCCTAATCTCATTCATCCATTCCTAGACACTTCTGACTCTATTACATACTCATGCAAGAATCAGAAAAAATTGGTCATAGAACTCTATCTTTTTTGTTCTAGGTGACTCTATGTTACAATCATTTACTCTTTGTTAGTATACGCTTCTCTTTCTCTAACTCTCTCCACTCTACTTTGCTCCACTCTCTTGAGAGATCACAAGATCCACATGCTTTTCTTGTCTGCATGTAGCCCCTGAATCTTCCTAGAGCATGGAAATCCTAACTGACTTGCCAACTCATCCATTCCCTCGCCCATGATCATTTAGGTCGTGATAGTGCTTGATTACAAAATATTCCCAAAGATATGCACATATTCACTACATGTAGTGCAAAACTGGGTTGGCATGCGTACTATTTATTTGTTTGATGTTGATGTTGATCCTTGTTGGTTCCACACAATGTATCCTTGTGGGAGAAAGAACAATATTGATTGTGGCACATGTGAGAAACTTCCCCAAAACCTTGGGTGCCAACAATATTCATTTTTTTTCCAAAGAATTGTTATAAGCTTTTAAATCAAGTTATCAAAAACACCCTCTTCAACTTTTTAGTTGGTCTTTATGATGGATTGTTATTACAATATGGTAAGAATGTTATTAACACGAGGCATACAATCCTTGTCTTAAGAACTATGAGTCCTTTTATATAGCCACATTTGAGGTGATGAAGGTGTGATTGGAACAATAGAAATGGATTGGTAAGTATAGAGATGAAAATCTTCATCGATGCCATAAACTAAAATTGATTGGAGTTCCAATTTTTTAAGAACTCTTTAAAGTGACTAGGGAATGTAACAAATCTATCTCATAAAACTTGAGGATGGATTCCAACCTTTGAATATTGTTTCTAATTGTCCATTTAATAACGGGCATAGTCTTGAATAAATTTCATTTCGCATAGGATAATTTGGAATAATTAAAAATAAGAAATAAAAGTTGTCTCAAGATAGTAATAAACGAACTTCGGAATACATTCTATATATTTAACTTTAAAAAGAGAACACAAGAACTAGGCTCACACGAAGGATGATTTAGAGTTCGATCTTAAATATAAGGTATACAAATTAATTCACGGGATTTATATTAAAATACAATCTTAGTTTTTCCAATATTAGAAGAGTTGTGTAATTTTTCTTAAAAAAGTGAGCGGAGTGAACAATTTTTACTTAAAAAAATAAGAAAGATTGTTCTATCGTATTTTTTTTCACAATTCCATATTAAATAATTTTATTTTTTTAATAATTCAACACTAAATACATTGAACTTATTATACTGTCCTTGCGCAATATATAGCGTTTTAATTTGGTTTGACTTTAAAATTTTTGCAATAAATTTAATGTTAAACTTAAAAAATATTAATTTTTAATATATAAAATAAAGCATTTTTTAAAGGGTTCATTGGTCCGTAAGTTTAAAGGGTTATTACAGCATTCGAATTGTTCTAGAAATTAAATTAATAAATCTAATGTTCAACTTAAAAAATCAAAAATATTATTTTTTAATATATAAATAAGTTACATTTTCTTAAAGGATTTAAATAGTAAATTAAATCTCCTAACTTATAAGGATGGCATTGAAGAACTCTATCATAATTTTACAACTACCCTTTTCACTTCTATTAACAAGTTCTCTTTCGAGGTGTCCTATAAAAAGAATAATAGAATGACCAACCCTTCGCATAATAAAGAATGTAAAATTGCTAGGAAAGTAATTAGGGATGCTTCTAATGAGTCCTTAAAACTTGATAAGATCAATATGTACAAAGCCCTAACTAAAAGGAAAAAAATGTACTATATCAATAAAATGCAAGAACAAATTTCACAACTATATAAGTTGGATCCTATGAAGTTTTGGAGCCAAATTCTAAAACGCAATAGTAAAGAAAGTAATAGGATTCCCTTAAGGGACTGGAATTCCTACCTTAAAATTCTTTACGAGTTCCCTAATGCCATGGACACCATTCCTATTGTCCCTAGAAAGGAAGAAGTTTTTTCTTTAGATGACACAGAGTTCAGGGTTAAGTGGCTTGCAAATGGGAAAGCTAAGGACATTGAAGGCTACCAAGATTAAATTTTTAAAATTGGAGGGCCAATCCTTATCCCTCACATACACGAGCTCTTCAATTTAGCAGTCAAGAAGGGCTTCCCTAAACCCTGGATGCAAAGCCTCATTGTTCCTATTTTTAAAAATGGGGATAGAAACATTCCCTCTAATTATAGGACCATTATGATTAGCCCAAATTTAGCCAAGCTTTATGGAATTATTTTGGAAAAAAAGATTAACCTTTGGCTAGAAAGTCACGGTAAAAGAGCTAAAGGCCACGTGGGCTTTAGGAGATATCATTCAACTTTGTACCATCTTGTTACCTTTAGGATCATTGTAGAGGAGTTACACAATAGGAAAATCAGTCTTTTTTGTTGTTTTGTTGACTTTAGAAAAGCTTTTGACATGGTTCCTAGGAAAAATCTTTGGAATAGGTTGGAAGAGATAAAAGTGCATCTCGAGTTGAGGGTTGTTGCAATAAGGATGTATGAGAACGTTATTTCAAATTTTAAAAACACCGAGGTATGGTCAAAAGAGATTAACTGCAATATCATACTCAAACAAGGTTGTGCCTTGTCCCCTGCCCTTTTTGGCATATACATTGACAAGCTAGAAGATTGCTTGGAAAAAACAGGTTGTGTTGGCCCTAATCTCACTAGTATAGTCATCAATATTCTTCTTTATGTCGATGGTATTGTTCTTATGGCAATGAGTCCCCATGATCTTGAAAACCAACTAAGAATCCTCATGGAGTTTTACTCCAATAGGGGTATGACTGTAAATACGTATAAGACTAACATCATGATTATTAAATTCAATAAGATCCCTTATGATACCTTTGTATATGACAAAAACAACTTGGAGGAAGTGACTTCATACAAATATCTTGGAATTGATATTCACCACAAGATCAATTGGAATTATAGCATTGAGAAAAGGATTATTGGGGGATGGAAAGATTATTATAGGATTGAAAATAATTGTAAATCAGCTCATGTTTGGAGTTGGGATAAGAAGAAACTCCTCTTTGAGACTCTTGTTACACCTGTTATTCTTTATGGATGTGAATTTTGGGGTTGTAGTATCTCTCATGAATCCTGGAGAAAGATAGAGAAAATACAAAATAATTTTATAACCTATAATCTCAAAATTAAAGGAAATACACCCTATTCCATCCTTAGAAACAAGCCTCTCCCATATTGAGAGCATGGCTATGACTAGATACATAATGTATAATAACAATTTAAACAACATGGAAGACAAGAGGATTCCTAAAATTGCTTCAAAATCGAGTCATAACCACCATCAACTCAAATGAGTATGGCATAAAGATTCCCGGTCTTGGATAAACTATTGGGCAATCATGGATGACACCATTTTGCAAAATAAATATACTATTAAAAAAATGTCAAATCAAAATTTAAGGAGAAAATGTGGTGTGATAAAGAGTTACAGGAAAAAATAAAATTAAGGTATTATAAGGATGTAATCAACCCTAATGTAGAAGATCAAAATTATCTATCTATTTTGCCAAGTGTAAAGAAAAAAATAAGCATTGCCAAGATAAGAACAAATTCTCACGAGCTCCATAGTGAAATTGGGCATTGGTCAATTCCTAAAATGTCATTGGATGAAAGAGTGTGTCACCTTTGTAACACTAAGAAGGTTGAAGATGAAAAGCACTTTCTTTTAGATTGTCCAGCCTATAGCCATATTAGATCTCATTTTCAAAATATTTGTCGCACTACCAACATTTCTAACCTCTTAACTCAACAAAAGTATGATGATCTTGGAAACATTCTCTTAATTCTTTTTGAGCACAGAAACAAATTCTAAAGAATTACAAGTAATCACTTACCCTCTTAAGGTATGATAGACCAATTCGGTCTTAGTGGACATTAATCATCATCGTCATCAACAAAATAAATCATTTTTTAAATGGTTTATTGGTCGGTAAGTTCAAAGTGTTATTACATTCTTTGAGTTGTTCAAGAAATTAAATTAATGAGACCATTAATATCAAGGTTAAATTAATTCTTTGACAATCGATTCATGTTCGGGTCCTTAGAGATTACATCTGAGTGTCACTTTGACTCCATGATTTAGTTTTAGTGACAACATCATTTGACACAACATTCTTAGGCTAAGTCGAGGTTGTGATTCATGGTGTGAAGCAAATAATACTTTTACATATCCACCAGTAGAAGTAGGACCAGTAGAAGTCTATCCAGTTAAAGTAGACTCAGTTGAAGCAACACTAGTATGAGCACCGATATTTGGAATGTTCTTCCTTTCACCACATTATTAGTCAATGCTTAGAACTTGTACTTTCCTTTGTAGATATTCCATTTCGAGAGAGAGAGTCAGCTCCAAGTCCATTACCAGATCCACCAGCAGGGGTAGCTATAGTGTCAGTAGTGGATCTTTATTGACTAGCAACAATAGAAGGGATGATTGATCGAGTTTTTACACCATCTAGATCCCGTTGGTTTTTTCATGACAATAAACTGTACATCTTGTTAACTTAGGAGGCAGTATAAGCAGTTGGTTGCACTTGTTACTTAGTGGCTTCTTTCGATACAAATTTGATGAAATTTTGATTTAAACTTCATATCATATTTAATCAAAAGCGTTATTCATAAAATCTTAATATAATGAGTATTTTAAATACAACTTTGAATTGTCTTGGTGTATTAAAGGTCTATATTAAATGTATATGTTCTAATTTTAAAAACTTTTAAACTAAAACTGTCATATTGTACTTTTAGTTTTACAATAATATACATTGAACTTATTATTTAGTAATCAATTGTTTGGGTAGAAATTTATCAAATTTTGATTTAAATTTTAGATCATGTTAAGTAAAATAATCCATAAAATCTTAACCCTATGAATATTTAAATAAAATTTTGAATCGTTTTGTTTCATTAAAAACATATATATGATTTTGGAAAAAATATTAAATATATAAATTTTGAAAAAAAATATTAAAGAAGATGATGATAATGGTTAAAGACTTAAACAATATATAAATGTGTGTGTGATTTCACAAAACAATATTTGATATGATGATGATGATGGATCAAAACTAGCCTATTTGAATCACCCTAAGAAAAGTGAGCGATCACTTGGATTTCTTTAAAATGTTATTTCTATGCTTGAAAGGCATTCAAAGATCACGAAAGTTTTGATGAATTAGAAGGTTAGGATTCCAAGAAAGGATTCAAAGTGTCTCAAATTGGTATTTATTGTTATCATTTTGGTCTCTATCCCTAATAATAGATTTTTGGTTCCTAATTATTATGCAATTCATTCTAAAATATTCTTTTAACATTGTCTAAAGATGTTGTTTCCTTAATCACGTATTATTTATAGAATTCTTTCACAATCTTCTCAACCTACTCATGTAATTTTGTTGAACCTCCTTTGATGAATTTTGGCACCAACTTCTTGTCCTCAATTTAATGGCTCATGTGCAAATTTGTGGAGATATCTATCAATCTTTGTGGGAATGGATTCTAAAAATCTCTTGTGGGTCTCTGTGAAGAATTGCACCGTATCCTATGTAAGAGTGTGTAAGATTCACTTAGTTATTGATCATATAATTCTTTGTAAAATTCTCCAATTTTCTCTTCCACCGTTGAAAAATCTCCTGATCTCTCAGCATCTATGCATGCATGCAATTATTATAGAAGTTCTATATCATATACTACAAGTAATGGAACCATTTTTGTAATCTAAGGGATAACACACTAAAATAAGTTACCAATAGTGCACTCAACCAACCATAATATACAGCAAATTAATATACATGCATTCATACATAGAAGTAGGAAAAACAAACATAGTAATTATAGAACCAACAACAACTAATCTGTATTATATATTATTAATTAACAGCCAACCATAATTTTTGACATGCATATCTAGTATACATTTACATTACATCAAATGAATATAGTTATAACTACCATAACTAACTTGATAAATCGACACATCTATTCAGCTGACCCACTCGACTACGAAGGTGAATACTGGACTACTACCAATTCGAATGTACTCCTTCGTTGTCAAAAACATTGGATTACTCCTTTGCATTGGGTAGCTTGTTTGTTGTGTTTATTTTTCATATAATATAATATTGTATATGAATATATTATTACAATGATGAGTGTTCCATATATAGAGAACATATGGTGACCATTCATGAAAGGATGTGTACCAAGAATAATAAATAACTACTTATTTAATAATTATATTTATACTTTGTATTATAAATATCATGTCATATATATATATATATATATATATATATATATATAAGAATGTATTCATGATGTTGTCCAAACATCAACACCCCCTCTCAACGAGGGAGACATTCTTCATCATCCCAAAGCTTGTCTCTCAAGTATGCAAACTTCACTCTAGACTCATGACACTTGTAATTCTTGGGATATGTCCCTTTGCCACCCTAACTGAGGGGAAACTCCTTCTGCAACTCTCCCTCCGAGCCAATTGACTCTTTGAGATCAGGCTCACTCTAGGTCTACATCTGATAGCATCCAACATCTTTATGTCTGTATCATTCCAAGTCAAATCACCATGACTAAGGACATAGATTACACCAAGGCCATTTACCACAGGTACGCCCCTAGGAGTGAATATAATCCCAATGTTACTTGATACATGGAAATCACCTTAAGCACCTCAAGTCCATATCACTCCTTGTAATGATCAAGGAAGGACTACACTTGGGCCCATTTATTGCAAGTACACCCTTGTGATAAATGTATCCTATCTCCATTGGTCTGCAACCCAATCTAGGGGAAGGCTCACTTGATGCTTACTAGGGACATTCACCTTTGTTTATACATGTCATTTAGTTGGTATCTACAATACTTGAGCTAGCTCATCCTAGAAGGGGTGGGCAGTCCCTTCGGGTTGATCAAGCTAAGTCATCTTGGACCATACTTGACATATCGAGGTTCCCTTATGAAACCAATGTCTCATCTCACTCATGAAATGTGTCCATACTATACATTTCTTGGTTTCCTCGTGGAACACATGTCTAAGACATATCAAGGTTCCCTAATGGAAATAATGTCTTCTCTAGGACACATCGAGGTTCCCTCATGGAATCAATGTCCTCGAAGACATATCAAGGTTTCCTCATGAAGAAAATGTCTTGGTTCCTTCATTTGACCATCTGGGGCATATCAGGATGAAGTCCACATTCCCCCCCTATTAGTCCACACAGGAGCCTCTAGGGAGAATGTTTCTTGCTTGTTACCTGAAACATCAATGCTCCCTCTTAACTAGGAAGGTATATTTCCACGTTTTCTTCATCCAGTAGTCCACTGACTACTCTATGTATATTTTAACCGTGTACAATATTTTACTACAAATAGATTTTCAATAAAACAACATAAAATATACAATGAAAAATACACACATTACATAGACATTTTTTCCCTAGAAACCAAAACTGGGAAAACTAGCATATTCTATATTCATTGATAGTGATACATTGTTTACAATACAATATACATATAAGAGTTAGCCTCATCCAAAACCCTAACCCAATGACCTGGATTAGTCAACAACCCTAATTCCTTAACTAGAAATAGAAAACCATCAGAAAAAACCATGTGTCGAAAAACCTCGCAACAATGGACACGGAAATCAAGGTCACATGAAAAATGAGGAAAAAAGTTGATATGTTTCCCGAGGAAAAAAAAAATCTCAGGGGCTCTTGCCCCAAACCCATGCACATCCAACGCAATGTAGCACACACTTCAACTAGTCGTGAAAAGAATATAACACATACCCAACATTCTCCCACTTGTTGTTTTTCTTTGCATACAGGGAGTTACA
This sequence comes from Picea engelmannii, assembly GCA_009831015.1. Lineage (NCBI taxonomy): Eukaryota > Viridiplantae > Streptophyta > Pinopsida > Pinales > Pinaceae > Picea > Picea engelmannii. Next base: position 383,902 of record ML791091.1, on the reverse strand, counting down.
GGGTTACATAGTCAACAATCTAGGGAAGCAATGCCCATGGATCCTCTAAACCAAGAGAACTTATCAGTGCTCATAGATTTTGTTAATGAATCTGCAACATTCTTCAAAGTGTCCACCTTCATTAAAAACACTTTCTTTTCTTCAACCATGTCTCTCACAAATTGATATTGAATATCAATATGCTTTGTCTTTGAATGATAAGTCAGGTTATTCACTAGAAAAATTGCACTATGACTGTCACAATATATCCTTATAGCTTGTTGTACCAACCCAATACTTGAGCATAATCTTTGTAACTATACTTCTTCCTTACTTGCATGAGTGGTTGCCATGTATTAAGATTATGAATTAAGATTATGTTTTTTTCTCATTCAACTAATTGATCCTCCAAATAGGTTAAACTCATACCCTCTTCTAGATATCCTACGATCCAGATCTCCATCCTAGTATGCATCCACAAATCCATGTATGTCCAACACTTTTTCAATCCTAGTCTTCCTTGGTAGCATAGTCCATATCTAGCAGTGTCACACAAATACCTGAAAACCTATTTTATTGTTTTCCAATGCTCATTCCTCGGTTTTGACATATACCTTCTCAAAAATCCAACTGCATGTGCAATGTCTGGTCTAGTACAGACCATTGCATACATCAAACTTCCAACTGCACTCACATATGGAACATGATACATGTCCTCCTCCTCTTATTGTGTCTTGGGACACTAATCCGCATATAACGTTACAACAACATGAATAGGGACCTTGACCAGTTTATATTCCTCTACATTAAACCTCTGCAATATTGTCTCGACATATTTTCTTCGATTTAACCAGAGTTTCCTCTTTTTTTATCTCTTTTAATTTCCATGCCCAAAATTAAATTTGAAGCACTGCAATCCTTCATCTCAAATTTAGAGGAAAACTGAGTTTTCATATCTTTGATAATCTCCTTGTTGTTTCCTATCAATAACATGTCATCCAAATACAAGACCAAATAAATCAAATGATCACCAACTAATTTAAAATACACAAAATGATCCTCTTTGTTTCTTGTGAAGCCAAGTCCCATCATATAAGTATCAATTTTTTTATACCACGTCCTTGGTGATTATTTTAAACCATACAAGGAATTTTTCATCTTGCATGCCAGCTCCTTATTTCCCTTCATTGAAAATCCGTTTGGATGCTTCATATAGATTTTTTCTTCCAGATCCTCATGTAGGAATGATTTCTTCACATCCATTTTATCTACTTCAAAATCAAATGAAACAACAACATATAACATAAATCATATAGAAGTTAACTTGGCAATAGGAGAAAAAATATCACCAAAATCAATTCGCTAAACCTGGGAATAACCCTTTTCTACTAACCGAGCTTTGTATTTTTTCACTTTTCCTTCTGCATTCAACTTTTTTTTAAATACCCATTTTCTTCCAATGATATGTATTCCAGTCTACAACTCCACTAGATCCAAAGTCTCATTCTTGTCCAAGGATACCATTTCTTCATTCATGCCCTTTTTCTAGATATTTTCATCCTCTGAATCCATTTCCTCCCTGATAGTTCTAGGATCATCATTAGTAATAGACAAAGCAAAATTTGAACAGAAATCAGATGGAGTATACATTTCCGGTAGTCTTCTTTCTTGAACCGATCTCCTCAATATTGGAGTAGGAGGATCTTATTCTTCTGATTCATGTTCTTCTATAGATTATAATTCATCCTTTAAATCAAACTCTATTTTCTCTAGTTCTTTCTTACTTGGTAGGACTTCCTATGTAACAAAACCTTCTTAGCTTTTGGGTTACAAAGTTTATAACCTTTAATACCATCTTTATACCCAATAAAGATACACTTTTCAACCTTCTTATCTACCTTACTCATGTTTTCCTTTGGAACGTGAAAATATGCTTCACAGCCAAATACCTAGAGATGTGTGAGAGAAGGTTTCTTACCATTCCATACCTCTTGTGGAGTCTTGTCATCCAACATTGATGAGGGTGATCTATTGAATAGGTAACATGAAATACCCACTGCCTCTGCCCAGAATTATTTCCCTAACCCAAAAGCACTGAGAATGCACCTTGCTTTTTCCATTAGCATCATGTTCATCCTTTTTCCAACTCCATTCCGTTGAGGTGTATATGGACTAGTCATCTTCCTTTTTATACCACACTTCTTACATAATTCTTCTAATTCATTCGTGCAGAACTCTATGCCATTATCTATCTTCAACACCTTAATTATTTTCTCTATTTGATTCTCAGCAGGAGCCTTAAACTCTTTAAACATGTCAAAGACTTCATATTTATTCGTAAGGAAATATATCCAAGTATTCCTAGAGAATTCATCTATAAATGAGACATAGTACATAGATTTTCCTAATGATGGAACCGACACAAGTCCAAACACATCATTATGAACTAGCAATAAAATTTATTCTTCCCTCATTGCACTAGAGGATAATATTACCCGATTTTGATTCCCATATACACAATGTTCACAGAAATAAAACTCCAGAGAGAAGTTAAACATACATTCAACCATACCTTTACCATGTAGTAGTCAAAGACCCTTCTCTCTGATATGCCCCGGTCTTTGATACCATAGCATAACCTTTTCTCCAAAGACTGTAGGATTTATTTCTTATTCAACTCCAATATCATGAACAATGGAACTATTACACCCATCACTAATAGTTCTTCCTTGCAGCTGATACAGAGTTTCAAACCAAACTCCCTTCAGCAACACCATTACTCCTCGAACCATCCTCTAGGTTTTCTTTTCAAATATTTTTTTTACCCCTGCATTGTCCATATTTCTTATAGAAATCAAATTTATGGCCAATCTTGGGATGTGCAGAACACTAGGTATTGTTCTAATCCTTCCATCTATGAGCTTCAACTTGATTTTTCCTCAACCTATGATTCTGGTTGTCGAGTCATCACCTAAGAAAACATTACCTCCATCAACCTTTCATATTCACAAAACTACTCCCTATGGGGAATCATGTGAAATGATGTGCCTGAGTAAACAACCATGCCTCATGATCTACATGTGTGCTTGAAGAATCCAAGTACACATCCCCTCCTTTCTTGGAGGTATTTTCTTCTGTAGAAGGAGCATCTTCAGATCCCTTCTTTTTCTAAATTTTGGATCTACACTACTTCTTGTAGTGCCCTTCTTTTCCACATCTCAAACATACCTTTACAAACTTTCCAAGAGATTTAGATCTACCCATAGAATTAGATCTCCCACTTGAGGATTTAGATCTATTTCTTTCTTGGGAGGGTCCTCTTGCAAATAATGCATCTATGCTCTATCCTTCCATGTTATTACATCTCATCTCCTCCAACAACAAGGATGAGAGCACTTCATCAAACCTCAATGCATTTGTATTACTACCTATGTCCACAACCAAACTATCCCACAAGTTTGGTAAAGAGCACAGTAAATTGACATACTTATTTTCATATGAAATTCTAATCTTAACAGATACTAACTGACTTACCACAATATTGAAGGCATTCAAATGCTCTGCCACCAAGTCTCCATATCTCATCCTCTAGTTATACAACTTCTTTCTCAATAAAAAATTATTTACTAGGGACTTAGGCTGATACAACTTCCCCAAATTATCCCATAAATATTTGGTTGTAGCTTCCTCTAACACATTCATTAATATTGAATCTAAGAGACACAGTCAGATTGTGATCTTCACCTTCTGATCCAACTTTTTCCAGTCATTTGTTGAAGTTCCTTTAGGTGTAGTACCTAGATCCACCACGATCCATTGATCTCTTTCCACCAACAGATCTTCCATCTTGAGCTTCCATAGCTCAAAACGTTTCCCATTAAACTTCTCAATCTTTATTTTTGGACTGCTCGCCATTACTTTTCACCTAAAAAATTAATACCACAAATATCTCACTATAACAATACTTATCATAGTACTGAGCCAAACCCTTGACCATAAAGGTGTCCCCCTAAAGCCAACAAAGCTCTAATACCAAATGTAGATTTTAACCTTCTACAATATTTTACTGCAAATAGATTTTCAGTAAAAGAACATAAAATATATAATGAGAAATACACACATTACACATAGATTTTTCCCCTGGAAACCCAAATCGAGAAAACCATCATTTTCTATATTCATTCATAGTGATACATTGTTTACAATACAATATACATAAATGAGTGAGTGGCATCCAAAAACCTAACCCAATGACCTAGATTAGTCAACAACCCTAATTCCTTAACCAGAAATAGAAAACCATCGACAAAAACCATGTGTAGAAAAACCACCCAACAGTGGCCATGAAAATTGAGGCGACATGAAAAACTAGTAAAAAATGTGACATGTTTCCCAAGGAAAAAAAATTCTCAGGTGCGCTGCCCCTAAACCCCCGATGCGGGGACCTAGCGGCCTCCCCTCAAACCCCCCTGCACACCTGACACAATATAGAAAACAATAAAACTAGTTGTGCACATAATATAACACATACCCAACACTCTATAACCGAATAGTAGCAGACAACTACTACTATACCATCGGTAGCTCAAATCATCTGTCACGGTCTCTGTGATCAAGCAGTAGAACACAACTATTTCAAAGCGATCTATTAGTCCTCATGGAAATCAACTAGTAGCACACAACTACTACAATACCATCCAATAGAACACGACTACGTTGATCCATATCAGTACAAAACTAATGTCCAATGGTACACAACCACTGCTAGTAGCACACAACTATTTTCCATAGACACTCAGTCTCCACCAGTGGTATGCAATCACCGTAGAAGCACACAGCTACGGTCTCGTGACACATAGTCACTGCTAATGGTACACAACCATTTTAGTAGAACACAAATACTATGCAAAGACACACAATCTCCGCCACAGTTTCATGACTATGTGTGTGTCGCACAGTTGTCACGTACTCAAGAAAGTGTCACGTGAATACAAGGACCATTCTTCCTAATCAGGTTGCCATATGTGCCATAGGTAGGGCCGACTTTTACAAGTACACATATTTTGTTCTAGAATATTATTTTTTGAATATATACATTATGAAGACGGAACACAGTTACAAAATTCAAAACTCCCTCTTAACTAGGGAGGTATTCAAAACAACCAGCTAAAAGTATTGAAGTTGACCAATTTTATGTAATGAAAAGTTACATCAAATATATTATGACATATCATCAACTGCATCATATCTAAGCCATAATTCGTCTGACATGGTGCACATCAAGTCATATAATCCATTGTATCATCTCTAAGTTGTACTAACATGATGCGAATGCATCATATCTAAGTTGTATTGGCATGATTTGGAGTATCATCTACATCATGTCTAAGTTGTATTAGCATGATGCTTCTGCATCATATCTAAGTTATACTAGCATGATGTAGATCAATGCCTTTGCATCATCTCTAAATTGTACTGGCATGATGCTATTGCATCATATCTAAGTTGTACTAGCATGATGTGAGTGAGATAACTGCATCATCTCTAAGTTGTACTAGCATGATGTTAATGCATCATATCTAAATTGTACTAGCATGATGTGACTCTAGACATATGTATCATATCTAAGTTGTACTAGCATGATGCAAAAGTATCATATCATAGTTGTACTAGTATGATATAGATTAACACTCCCTCTCAACCAAGGGAGTAATCTCAACAAGTCCCAACTTGTCGCTGAAGTATACAAACTTCCCTTTGGACAAGGGCTTCGTCAGAATATCCGCTATTGGCTCATCATGGAGATATACTGGAGTTTTACCTCTCCCTTTTGGAATCAATCATGGATATAATTATACTTGATCTCAATGTGCTTTGAACTATCATGGAACATCGATTTCTCTAAAAGGTTCACACAACTTTGATTGTCACAGAATATCACAGTCAAATCCGACACTTGCTCAAATAGTCCATAAATCAAACTTACGGAGCTATACTGCTTCCGTACAACCATCACATGCTGCAATGTACTCTTCCTCTGCAGTGTTGAGTGCCACAGATTTTTGTTTCTTACTAATCCAAGATATCATGGTTGAGCTGAAGCATACAGTAGAATACTCTTTCTATCACTTGCACTCCTTGCTCAATAAAAATGTGTATATCACTGCAATTGTACATCACTATTTGAGACATATCTTAAACCTTAATTTATCCTTCTACACAAATATCTCAAAATTTTCTTTGCGGCTATCCAATGCTCATGTATCAGTTCCAACTGGAACTGGCTCAACATGTTCACAACAAAGAAAATGTCTGGTGTGGTATTAACCAAATACATTAATGAGCTAATCAAATGTCGGTACATAGAAGGATCCACCAAATCTGACTCAGAGTCTCTTAGTTTAGATTCATCACCATGGGATGGTCATGGACATGCAATCCATCATCTCAAACCTATGAAGGATTGTGACAACATACTTCCCTTAACCAAGGAAGATCTCACCTTGTTTCTGCCATACTAACCATGCTTTTGTTCCTTGTTCCCTATGTTTTGAAGGATCTCCACTCTCCATCGTGGCTCCTCCCAATTGATTCGTTCCAACAGCTTTTGAATGATTTAAGTGCTTTTACCTATCATCTGCCTTCCACTTTGATTTTATTATCCGATATCATCTCCTCCCCRTAATTTCTAAGCTATATACACGGTAAAAGAGAAGAGCATTCAGATCACATATTGCACAACTTCATCCACAGTGGCGTTTCAGTCTTTCAAAAAATCTTGTATGTAACGATCAGTYCACGGTGGGAATATTGTGAAAGGCTCTCATCTAACTGTACTTCAACTCGGAAAACAGTTTTAGTGCATTTTTAAGGAATTGGTATTTTCAATTTCCACGGATTAAACCAACCGAATATGAGATTAAGGGTCTCAATTCAACACCTCCTCTAGTGAAAGTAATACTGTTACCTTTTGTCATGACCAAATTCAACAAGCATCTGTTAACCAAAGAAATTTCGACGGCCTGATCACGTATCTTCTTGATTGAGTCGAGATATTCAGGAAAATAAACGGAATGAGTGATGATGCCGATAAAAAGGGATTTTCAATCCCAATTTATTTATTTTTTGAACTCTTGTGGCTATTGCCTCCACCTCCATATTTTTATTAGTAAATATCCTCTCCAGATTTTTATTACTAAATATCAATGTTATTTGATAGATATCAGACCTTGTAATATCATATATACAAATGTCAAAGTTTGTAGATCTGACATTTCTCATGTAAATTTGTCAATCTTTATGCAACGTTTCTCWTGTAAATTTTCCAATCTTTATCCAACTTGATATTTTTTCTCTGCYAGTTGACAATCTCATATCGAAATATTTTTGTAGAGATGTGAATTTATGTCAATCTGTATGCAAATTTGTTGTTATTTTTTCTTATTTGTATATCTATCGTTGTAAACACATTATAAATTTATAGATATATTATATCCCACTTAAAATGTGCTGCGCAAATGTACTGCATTTTCTTTAGTGAAGCTCTTTAGTGAAGATCGTTTTCTTTATGCAATCTACAATCCGATTTGAAGCATCCAACATTCTAAACAAGCAACCTAGTTTAACAATCTACGTCCTTTAACAATTTATGTTCAAACACCTCCTCAATAATCTTATCCACAGATCTGCATCCAACAGAAGAAACGAGCTGATCTACCTCATAGCTCGAATCTGCACCAGAAAAATCTATCTATAGAGCAACTCTCACAACCCAAGATGATAAGCTTACTCTTATTCAAGCCATATGCCTCCAACGATCTTGTCGGTGTGAGAGAGGCTTTGTAATCTTTGCGATCTGCCAGCCAAACAACGATTTCCATCAAGTAACAATGATCTTGTTTAATTCAGGTGATTTGGAATTTTTTCTTCCACAATGATCTGAAATTCCTGCATCTACTTAGGAAATTGGTTTACTGGAAGCACGTTGTCAACCATATATCTCATGAAAAGTCCTAAGTGATTTGCCTCTAATGTGATTTATGTCAATCTGTCTACCTGCTCATAAGTAAACTGTTGAAGCATCCAATCTACCTCTTCATTAGCATTAAATTAGACATGGTTACAATGATGGTAACTAACTATTTACTATTTTAGAGGTTTAGATGGGGTGTTCACATCAATCTACCTCCTCATTAGCATTAAATTAGACACGGTGACAATGATGGTAGCAACTATTCATTATTTTAGAGGCTTAGATGTGGTGCTCACGTTTGTACTAGTGCATAGGCATTGAGAAAGGTAGCTTTCGACCTTAAAGTCAATTCATCCCGACAAACTAAAACCTAATCATGCATGCTTTAGAGTGTTACTGTTAATGGAATGGCCAAAGATCTTTCTAAGGAAATAGCCATACATACAAGTCTTGAATGTCCTACAGACTATTTTTGAATAGCATTTTTGAAGAGAATCATATGCACGAGCTTTGAAGAATCACTTTTTGACATTTTTGAGTGGCATATAAAGAAAGTTTTGGAACAACATAAACAGAGAATCACATGCAACAACATAAACAGAGAATCACATGCACAAGCTTTGAAGAATCACTTTTTTGATTTTTTTTTGAATAACATAAACAAAGAATCAAATGCACAAGCTTTGAAGAATCACTTTTTGACCCTTTTTTTGCATAGCATAAACAGAGAATCATATGCACAAGCTTTGAAGAATCACCTTTCGAGTGGCATATAAAGAAAATTTTGGAATAGCATAAACATGAAGAAACACTTTTTTATATTTTGAGTGTCATGTACAAGAGTACATAAAGCATATTCGAAAGATTTGGAAGTATTCATTTAATTCTTTGATGATATATTAAAGGAGATGTAAAAATACTTTAAAATGGTATACTGAAATGTTTTAATGGGTCGTTATTTTATGCAATTAACAAAAGAAGTGAGAGTAATAAAAGTTCTTTTATTATTTTTTATTTTAGAGTTTGAAATAAGGTTTACTTTAATGTGGTGGAGTGGCTTTTTTTTATTAAAATCTTGATTTTCAAAATTTAAAATATTTCATTAATATTGTAATTTAAAAAAAATTGTATAAAAGAAAATTGATTTTCAGTTTTTAAAAGATTTAAGAAATATTGTAATTTGAAAAGTTTTTATATAAAGGGAATTTGATTTTCAAAATTTAAAACATTGGATAAATATTGTAATTTGAAAAGGTTTTTGTAACATTTATGTCAAAGTCAAGTTCTTATACTTTACTTGTTCTTAATGGAATGTGAAATGTGTAATATGATGTTTCTAGTTTGGCGTTTTTCTTGTAGTGCATTTTTTTATTGGTTTATTAGTGTAATTGGTGTAACTACTCACACAAAAATGAAATGTGTAACACTATGTTCATGGTTTTGGTGTTTTTCACGTTGTGAATTTTTTGATTGGTTTATTTATGTAATTGGTTCAAGTACTCACAAAATTCTTCGAAGATAAAATTTTGGAGAAAAGGATAAATACTCATCATAAAATATTTGATCTTATAAATCTATTTTGAACCAAATAAATCAAAGGAATCCAAAAATTATAATATGTGAATTCAACATATGGAAGGCACACTCATATATAATGAATGTTTGAAAGACATATATAGTGGAGATAAAAAACCCACTCAATGAACTAACACTACTCCATTGTCTAAGTGGGAATTGAAAGATGTAAAAGCTTTGACACTTCAAAAAAAATCAATGAATGAAAAAATGTACATTCACATTGAGAATATTCTTGATACATGGTCTACTTGGATTACATAGAAAGATTTCTTTGACACAAGCTAAAATCAAAGAAATTTACAATTAAAATTTCTTCAACCAAAAATGAATGATCGAGGGGATGTGTTGGAATAAATTTGGATAGATTAAATAAAATCAAGAAAAAAATAAGGGATAATTTCCAATGGTGGAACATAATTTGATGGTAACCATATTGATTTCAAGGTTAGAATCCTCCTACAAAATTTGTTTACAAACCCTATAGTTGATTGTTAAGTTGGAGAAAGATACATTTGATGCATACAAAGAACCATTGGCTTGACATGATAAAACATTTGGGAAGAAGAAACAATGCGGATAATGTATTTTTTATACTAGCTCAATATCGATTAAGACATTAGCTAAAATTCAAGGAACAGGTGCTCATGTTAATCCTAAAATCTTTAGAGGAAATAAAATCCAATCTTCATATTGAGGACATAGCCAAGGTCATGGCCAAGGAAGAGGAATTAATAATTTCAATCGATAGGATTCAAACAATTTTAGATGAAGTCTATTAGAAAGACATGTAAATTGTAATTATCAATTTATAAGAGATAGAGACATGAGTCAAATCACATGTACATAATGTAATTGAGTTGGACATGATGCACTAGATTGTACAAATCCTAATGATAGGTTTCCTAAGTTCAATCAAAATTCAACTTCATCATAGTATTCCAATGACAAATATATGGATGATGATCAAAATAGTTTTGAATATGTATTCACTTCTCTTAAAAAATCAAATTTAGAAACTCCAGTTGTCTCTAAATACTCATTTAGAAGTGACTATGAAGGTGCATGGATAATGGATATAGGTGCAATACAACATATGGCACTTAGATGAGATTTCTCTTGTTATTTTCATGAATGCCAATTTAATTAAATTTTTTTGGCTAATGATAACATATATACACCACGAGGAAAAGGTTATGTAAAAAAAATTCTCCTAGGGTTTGGAGAAAAATTGATTTCTAAGGTTTGGGATGTACCAACATTCAAGAAAAAAATGTTAATTTAACAAGAACAACATCAAATTATCATGGAAAAGGGATTACTTAAAATAAACACACCAAAGAAAAAATTCAAAACAATAATTAGAGGGTATGAAGATGGAAAATTGCAAGGGTTGAAAAAGAAAGTTGTTACTAGAAAGATAGATTTTGCAAAAGAATTCATATTTCATGATTTCATTGTTGGAGATACTTCACATACACCTAGGATTTATTTTTCCTAAGGTCTTCCCTATGATTATTAGTCATTATTTAGTCTCCTATACTTTAGGGAGAATAATCCACAAAGAGAATATTCTCTTCAGTTCACACTTCAATTTGATCAATTGAGTGGACTCTAGATGCCACATTGGTATTATCAACATGCAACATTGGGATCATCACCAACTAATGTGCATTGTCCTTGGGATCATCCTCAAACTAGTGCATTACTCATGATTCTGTAATCTCCTCCTCACTTTACTCTATTTCAGTCAATTAACTGAAGACTGAGAGACTAGTTAACTCAGACTAGGTGGTAGTTCACTCCCGTAACTGCTTGAGAGACTAGACTAGGTGGAAGTTTACTCCCGTAACTATTGGTCTGTGTCCAGATCACTCTAGACCACCACTATGGAACATTGGATTCTCCTCCAGTCCACATTAGTTGAGTTATATAGAGTATATCATGTCTAAATTATCATTCATTCATTTATTTAATGTGAATTCTTCCATTCTTTCTCTCTTGCTTCTCTTTTGTCATATTTTCTTTGCAACTGTGTATGTCGATTCATAGATAGATATATTATGTGCAGGTTCAACACATTTACATGGTATCAAAGTCAACAAAATACTAGGGAACAGACACATGAAATTGTTTTTGCAGGTACCGAAGATTGACGACAGCGGAAAAATGGAATTTCCAAAAGAATTCATTCTTACAATGTACAATTTATTTGCACGGAAGGAGAATATTATAATTCATCTTCAAGGAAGAGGATTATACTAGTTAACCATGAACACAGAGACATAACCAACATTAGTCATAAAAAATCCAAGTATCTAATTCAAATAGATGAAGCGTTTGGAACAATTTGCAGTCTCATTTCTCCTGAACACTCATTTCACATATCCTCCTGTAAAACCCCCAATGAAGCCTGGACCACCATGGAAGGAATTTTTGGAGAAAAATAAGAGATGAGGGGACACATGCTCGAGGTGGAATTACTCACATTGGATCCAAAAACCTTCAACAATCTCCAATATTTATTTACCAAATATAAGGATTTGTTGTCACAACTCAAGGCTTGTGGGGTTGATAAGTATAAGGAGGAGAAACATATGGTTCTTACCATTCTCTCCAAACTTGGTCCAAAATACTCAATGCTTGTATCCACATTTCATTCATTTAGGTTCACCTATGGATCCACGTGGACAATGCCCTCTCTTGAGGCCTGCATCGAGTCTCTAACACAAGATCAGAACAAGATCATCAATATGGGAAAAATCAAAGCCTCAAAGGCACATGCACTTACTCTGAAAGATGATAATGGTCATCGATATCATAAATCTAAATACAACGAAAAAAATAAAGAACATGAAAATACGAAGAAGGAAGGGTACTCAAAACCCTTCAATGATGCCTCTAGATCAAACGGTGCAAAAGGAAGAAAATGGGAGAAATTCACTTACTGCCATAAAGGATTCCATCCAGAATCTGGATGTACGCAAAAGAAGATAGATAAAATGGCCCAAATACTTCAGCAAAACAACCTTGGAGATTTCATCCCCGAGGGTGCCAAGAAAAAGAAGATATAAGATCAGAATCTCAAGAAAGGAAATTCTAGCCATGCTTTGATTTCCATCAACTCCTCTCTCATTGCGTGGATCGTATATTCAGGTGCATCACACCACATGGATGCCAAAAAATAATTATATTATTCATTGGATGCATGCAAAGGTCCTTCTATTCTAATGGGGGGCAACTTTCAAGTCGAGGTCATAGGCAAAGGAAGAATTGAACTTACAAACAAAAGCTTCTAGAATGTGCTACACATTCCCAAACTTTCTGTCAACCTTATCTCCGGGTATCAGATGAAAAAATCTAGCACTAGAAAGAGAGTCATATTCACACCTGATGCAGTTTATATCTATGAAATGAAAAACAATTCCAGGGTTGCTACTAGTGAAGTAAATCATCAATCTAGACTCTACACATTTTCTGAATTTATTGAACCACGTTTTTCATTAATTCTTGACCATGTTGATGAAAGCAGTAGGATATGGCACAAAATATTTGGGCATTTAAATTTCAGATATATGCAGCAACTTAGCAAGAAAGGAATGGTTGATGGTATACCTGAAATCCACTTCTCCAAAGGAATTTGTGAGGGATGTGTTCTTGGAAAACACCCTCAAGAGAAATTTGAAAAAGGAAAGACTCAAAAGCCTTCCTTTCCTTTAGATATGATCCATACTAACCTCATGGGTCCTCTTATCCATCCATAAATCAATAAATAAAGGCACGTGCTCATTTTTTTTTATGATTTCTCACGCTTCACATGGATTTTATTTCTCATGAAAAAATCAGAGGTCTTTCAACACATCAAAGATTTCAAAGCCCTTGTTTAGACATGGTCAGGAAAGAAAATCAAAGTCCTCCGAAAAGATAATGAGGGACAGTATGTCAACCATGAGATACAAAATATTTGTCAAGAGGAAGGGATTTAGTTGCAGCACACGGTTCTCTATACTACATAGTAAATTAGAGTTGTTGAGCGGAAAAATAGATCTCTAAAAGAGATGGCATCTTGCATGTTACATGAAAATTCACTTCCACAGATATTATGGGTTGAAGAATTTAATTTTTAAACCTACATCCAAGACAAATCTCCCCATAAATCTGTCAAGGATAAGACTCTTTATGAGGCTTGGAGCAGCCTTAAACTGGAAGTGACCCACTTTCGTATTTTTGGTTCACGTGCATGGGCTAGGATTCCCTCTAAGAATAGGAAGGCACTTGATCCACAAAGAATAGAGTGTATATTTTTTGGATAGCCCGAAGGTGTGAAGGGATACAGACTCATTGATATTTCCTCTGACCGGCTCATCATTGAGAAAAGTTTCCAATACAAGGAAATTGTCTCGCATGTATCTCAATAGCCACATGCAAACACTTTTGTTCTTACACTTGTCAGATATGATGAGCATGCAGATGTTGAATCTTCTTCGGATGAGAATTCTGTTTCAGAGGATTCATATGATCTAGATACAGATTCAATACAGTCAGATGCAAAGTCGATGCATCTAGATGAAAATGCAGAGCTAGAGTAGAGGCCCAAGTGGGCCAAGACTACTCTTCAATATGCAGGGGATCTTGTTGGGGATCCAATTTATTCTAGGAGGACTTGATATGATTTAGAGGAGCCTCCTATTTCACTCACTTCCATTGAGCCAATTCCACCCTGGCATATTTTCTTGTTTCGATCTTCATATCCATAGTATTATGGTGACATAGTTGGAAATCCCTTTTGGGAATCCGCCATGTTGGAGGAGTACAACTCCTTGCTCGAGAACCAGACTTGGGATCTAGTTCCCCTTTCTTCATGAAGGAAACTTTTCAGGTTCATATGGTTCTACAGGACCAAGAGTGTAGTGGATGGACAAGTTAGCAGATACAAAGCTAGGCTAGTTTCCAAAGGCTTTCTACAGGTGCATGGCATTGACTATGATGAGACCTTCACTCTAGTAGCGAATATGGATTCCATATGTTTGGCGCTTTCCATTATGGAAGCCAAGGGATGGGAATTCCATCAGATGGATGTGAAGAATTCATATCTTCACGATAATCTCTCTAAGGAGATCTATATGGACCAGCCCCGGGGATTTATGCAAGATTCATATTTGGTCTTTCGACTCAAGAAGTCTCTTTATGGCCTCAAGTAGGATCTAAGGGCATGGTATTGCAAGATGGAATCCTACCTGTTTTCATTGAACTTTGTACATTGTAAGTTAGACCTGAATGTTTACATGCTTGGGACAGTTGATTCACTTCTACTCCTAGTTATGTATGTTGATGATTTGTTGATCATCGGTTGCTCGACTTCAGTGATTGTTGCAGTCAAGAGGATTTTGCATGAAATTTTCTTGATGATGGACATGGTTCTGCTACATTTCTTCCTTGGACTCAAGATCAATCAGTATGCATCAAGAATCAAACTGTATGAGGCCAAGTATGCATGAGATCTCCTTAAGAGATTTCACATGATAGACTGCAAGTCTGCCCCAACTCCTTTTCTATTAGGAGTCAAACTTGAGGATGGTAGGGACACTCCACTAGTTGACATCACACTATACAAACAACTAGTGGGTATCTTTTTGTATCTCACACACTCCATACCATACCTCTCCTATGCAGTTGGAGAAATCTCTATGTTCATGTAGGAGTCGCATGAGCTACATTGGAAGGCTATAAAGCATATCCTTATATACATACAGGGCACCATCACCTTTGGGATTCACTATTAATTAGACTCTACATTGGACCTCATCAGGTTCACTGATTCTAATTGGGCTAGTGATAGCATTGATCGAAATTCCACATCTGGTTCCTCACTCAGTATTGGTTCCAGACCCATCTATTGATCAAGAAATAAGCAAGTTATTATTTCTCTATATTCAGTTGAGGAAGAGTAGAAAGGGGTAATTAACATAACCATTTAGGCTATGTGTCTACAACATTTTCTCACTAAGTTAGGAATTTAGTTTCATCAGTCGATCGTCATCTGGTATGACAACCAGAGCACTCTGAATTTGTGCAGATATTCAGCTCAAAGGCAATGGATGAAGAACATCGAGATCCACTTGCACTACGCTTGGGACTTAGTACATGAGGGGATCATTGACCCATGGTTCTCTCCTTCAGCAAAACAGACTACAGAAATCTTCACCAAGACCTTCACTGAGAAAAAAATTCATTCTTTGTGTAGTCCTCTTGGAGTGAAGGACACATTTTCCTAACAACTCTCCGTTCTTATTTTTACATACATTGTACTTTGAGGGGGGGGGTGATCCATATGGATATTGGTGGCCACCCACCTGTTCCAAATGGTTCTACCCTTCTGGGGTAGTTTGAAACCCTACAAATCTTCCAGGTGGATATTGGTGGCCTCCCACCTAATCCAACCGACTTATTTTGTATGTATTCCTGTCAGCACATCTTCTTGTACTGCCAAGGCCATTTTGGGGCCCTAAACAGAGTGATTTTGGCGTGCCACAGTCAAACCCTAGATGAAGTCAGAGTTTGATGAAATAATGTGTATTTCTCTAAAATAT
This sequence comes from Picea engelmannii, assembly GCA_009831015.1. Classification (NCBI taxonomy): domain Eukaryota; kingdom Viridiplantae; phylum Streptophyta; class Pinopsida; order Pinales; family Pinaceae; genus Picea; species Picea engelmannii. The sequence goes on along the minus strand of ML791091.1, from coordinate 367,786 downwards.
CTTTCCAACGGGTTATCACACGCCTAAAACAGAGATTCTATGCAAAATTTACGACCCTAGGAAGTTAATGTACTAAGTTACCCAAACAGGGCCCACATGATTTTTTTTGTTTCAACTCCTACGGTTGGGTTTTTGGATGTATAGGATTATGGCGTTCTTGCTTAACATAAAAATTCCTTTAGAGCCTCATTGTAATCATATTCTTGCGAATGAGTGTAGCCATCAAATATCTTCTTAAAGATAAATCTTCCACCATTCTAGTGAGTCGGACATTCTATAGTTTTAGAGTCTCTTTACAATTATTTCAGTAATAGAAATCAAGTATTGTTGTATTTATTTGTTTCTCACAATTTTCATGAGTGTTTCGTTGTAATATCTCTACTTTCATTTCATTTCAAAAATAATTAGGATCAATGGTATCAAAGCAGGTTGCTCTTGATCGTTTCAGTGCATGTCCCAAACGAGGTTCAAGTATAGTCAGTTGGGTCTCAAGCTTGTCTCTCTTGAGGAAAATCACTCTCACATGCCCAAGAAACCCTCAATGGAAGAAGAAAATAAAAAACGGTGGAGCAAAAGATTCTATTAACTTGTTGCTTGAGCAAGCTATCACGTGACAGAGGGATGAAATCATGGATAATTTTTCACACATCCTTCAACACCTACTGATAGAAATAGGTGCATCTTCATCAAGCGACCATTTTGGAGGGACATCTCCCTTCAAGGTACAAGTTAATTTTGATATTCCCATATTTGAAGGTCAGATAGATGCAAATTCCCTAGAAAAATGGTTAAATCTATTAGAAGTTTATTTCTCTGTTCAAAAAAATTTCGACAGGGAAAAGATCACCTTTGCACTCCTCAAGGATCTCCCCCATGTCAAACATTGCTAGGAAATTTATTGGGAGCAAATTTCCATAGAGGAATCTGGAATATATGGGGTTGATCCCACTTGGGATTTATTTGTGGATGCAGTCAAAGAACAATACTACCCTATTGATAACTATGAAGACTAGTACATGAGATGGACCACACTGCAGCAATAGAAGACCCAAACAATGTCGGATTTCACAAATACTTTCCATACCTTGTACACCAAGTTGGGCATCAAAGACTCTAAGTGGAATCTAGTTCTGAAATACCATGGGGCTCTGCATAGGTACATTCAAACTGAAATGGATTTACTAAATATCTCATCATTAGGATTTTCTTATCGATACGCTGTCAAAATCAAGCAAAAATTTATGCACTACAACAAATGGGAATTCAGGTCTGCAAATATGGAACAACCAAAGAATGGTAAGGACAACCCTAACCAACAACCTCTAGACAACCAGTCCAAGACACATGACAAGAAGGGTAAAAGAAATATAAAGAATGACACTAGGAAGTGGTGTGACTTCCACAAAATCCCCTGGCACAACATTGATGAATGTCACTCGAAACAGTAATTGGTGGTCAAGATCAAAGACATGGAGCTAAAACCTGACTCAAAATCTGATCCAAAAAATATTGAAAATAGATAGATCATCGACGCAAACCCCACTACTACTGTCACGACCCCAACAATTCAACTAGAAGAATTAGTAGATCCTGAAGAGGGGGAGATCCTCTTCCATTCACATATGTTGTTGAATGGGACCTTGTTGCATTTCATTGTTGAAAATGGTATCCAGAAGAACCTCATATCAGCTAAGGCCATCAAATAGTTAGGGTTGTTGAAAACACCACACTTGCAGCCATACAACATTGGGTGGCTTCATCAGGGATTAGATCTCTGTGTCATCCAGTAGTGTCGCATGTCCTATGGAATCAATCCCTTCAAGGACGAGGTAGTGTGTGATTTTTCCCCTCTTGATGTCTTTGATGTTGTTTTGGGCCAACCGTATATGTGGAGACATCATGTTTTCTATGAGTCTAGACCCGGTAGTGTCATTATTTCTCTGGGAGGTCATCTCTATAGTATACCATACGTAGTTCAGACTACTTCTCCACCAAAACAGTGCCTCAAAGTAATCTCTCATACTGAAAAATTTATCCTCTTCATAGTTTATTCAAAGGATGTACAAAAGACCACTACAACCAATACGGACCCAACAACTTCTATCCATCAAAAAAATGTTTTCAAAGAGAAAGAAAATATTGTTTCTTCACCTACAATGATTCCTACATAATTCCCCATCAAACCCAGAGACAACTGGTTGGTGGAACATATTCAACCTCGCCAACAACTAGTTTGTGACAGTCTTCCATAGACCAAGAAACAAAACTTCTCCAACAAATCATGCAGATCACCGAGATTCAAATTCATAAAATGTTTTCCCCTCTTCCCTCGGCACTCAATGTTATGGAGACAATTACTTCCTAAGGGGGGAGGGTTGATCCAAGTGGATATTGGTGGCCACCCACATGTTCCAAATGGCTCCTTTTGTCAGTTTTTAGTTCAACATATTCTTTTGTACTTCTTTGTAATTTTGGGTTCTACTCTTCCAGGGTTGTCTGAATCCCTACACATATTATAGGTGGATGTTAGTCGCCTCCCACCCAATCCAACTGACTTATTTTGTATGTATTCATTGTACCACATCTTGATGTACTTCCAGGGTCGTTTTGGGGCCCTAAACAAGGTTATTTTCACGTGCCACAACCAAATTATAGATGAAGTCATAGTTTGACAACATAATGTGTATTTCTCTAAAATACCTTTGCAACGGGCTATCATGCGCCTAAAACAAAGATCGTATGCAAACGTTACGACACCAGAAACTTTATGTACTAACTTACCCAAACAGGGCCCACATGAATTTTGGTGTTTCATCTCCTAGGGTTAGGTTTTTTGATGTCTAGGGTTTTTGCGTTCCTGTTTAACATAAAAATACCTTCATAGCCTTATTGTAATCATATTCTTGTGAATGAGCATAGTCGTCATGTCTCTTCTCAGAGATAAAGTTGCCACCATTCTAGCAAGACTTGCACTCTGCAGTTTTACAGTCTCTTTACAATTATTTCATAAATAAAAATCAAGTATTGTTGTATTTCCTTGTTCCTGGAAATTTTCATGAGTGCTTCATTGTAATATATTTTCTTTCATTTCATTCTGAAAATAATATGGATCAATTTTTCCAATGAGGTTTTCCCTCTTTGCTCGTTTATTTCAGTGTAGGTTTTGTATTTGGGTACCTGACATAGCCTCGTTGTCAAGACCCATTCTTTATTTTCACCATAGTAATGTTCAGTGGGGGTGTTGGAGATACTTCGCACACACCTAGGATTTATTTTTCCTAAGATTTTCCCTATGCTTATTATTCATTATTCAGTCTCCTATATTTTAGGGAGAATATTCCTCTAGGAGAATATTCTCTTCGGTTCACACTTCAGTTTGATTAGTTGAGTGGAGTCTAGATGCCACATTGGGATTACCACCATGCATCATTGGGATCGTCATCATATAATACACATTTTTATTGGGATCAACACCAGACTAGCGCATTACTCATGATTCCCTGATCTCCTCCTCACTTCACTCTATTATGTTAGTTAACTGAAGACTGAGAGACTAGTTAACTTAGACTAGGTGGTAGTTCACTCTCGTAACTGCCTTGAAGTGAACTTCCTGAGAGACTATACTAGGTGGAATTTACTCCCGTAACTATTGGTGTTTGTCCAGATCACTCTAGACCACCACTATGGCACATTGGCTTCTCCTATAGTGTGTATTAGTTGAGTTATGCAAAGTATACCATGTGTAAATTATAATTCATTCATTTGTTTAATGACAATTCTTCCATTCTTTCTCTCCTTCTCTTTTTTCATATTTTCTTTGCAAGTGTGTATGTCAATTCCTAGCTAGATCTCTTATGTGCAGGTTCAACACATTTATGTTCACCCATTATATTATGGCATGTTTGACATGAACATTTGAACTTTGAAAGTCTTTCACCACTTCAAAAAAAAAAAAATTGTAAGAGGACTACCAACCCTTAAAAAGGAAAATAAAATATGTGAAGATTATAATTATGGAAAACATAATCGAGAAGAATTCCTCGCTAGATCATGGAGAGAAAATGGATGTTTAAAAATTATCCAAATATACCTTTTTGTACCTTTAGAAACATAAATATACCTTTTTGTACCTTTAGAAACATATCTTGGAGGATGTAAGTATTTACTACTTTCTATTGATTACTTGAGTTGAATTCTTTGCATATCTTCAAGTAAAAAACATTAGAGAGAAATTGAAGAATTCTCATAAGTTGGTTGAAAAATAAACTAAAGAAAAATTTCCAATTTGATGACAAATAATGGAAAGGAATTCACTTCAAATGAATTCCAAAATTATTGTAAGGATAAAGGAATTGGAAGGCAATTTAGTAATTCCTACACTCCACAACAAAATTGGGTGATTGAAAGAATGAATAAAAATTTGATGAGATGATTGTTGAATAGATCCCATGCTTATCTCATATGATTAGATGCACCATTGTCCAAGTACTAGGCACTTATTGTGATGGTATTGTAGAGAGGAAGGAGACCAATCATAAGTCCTTCTCAAACTTCACAACAAACTCCTTCATATGAGTTTATGTTTTTTTTTCCTACCGGTTGTGTCTTCTCTTTACCTTTATTCTTCTCTGGACACTCTGATTCATAATTCCCCCACTTGTGGCAGATGAAGAACTTGATTTTACACAAGTCCTTATTTCCCCCTTCATTGTTACCATTGGAACTCTGTCCTTTTCTCCTCTTGGTCTGACTGACAAGAGCTAGTTTCTCTTCTCCATCTTCCTACTTTCTTTCTTTAGACTCCTCCTAATTTTCTTCATGGATGTAACCATCTCAAAGCCTCTAACAATATTGAATCTTCTCTTTACAATATATCCCATTGAAAAAAATTTCCCAAGATGTGGGAAAAGAATTAAATGCCACACTAATGAGTTTTGTGTCATATATTTTCTCCGCAGTGGATGCAAGTTGATCATGTGTCTGAGTGATCCTCATGAAGTAGTTGGTAACATTGTCAAATATTGACATATATATGGATCTAAGTTTGTTCCTTAAAACCATATTCCTATTTAAGTTATCACTCTGGAAAAAATCCAATATATCCTTGAACATCTCTCTTTTCGACTACGTCTCTTCCAAGTCAGGGATCAAATAATATTTCACAGCATCCATGATTACTCTATGGGATTTTTTGTCCTTCTTCATGAGATACACCTTATGTGTTGCATCTATCGGTGTAGGAAAAACCTTTTATGTGATATTCCATAGGTCATGTTCCTCAAAAAGAAAGGCCACCCTTGATTTCCAAGAAATAAATATAGATGCTCCATCCAACCTTTCAAGGAACCTGGGACAAGCCATTTATATTTCTAGATATACAAAAAAAACTACCTTGTGAATATTATGTCAAGAACCAAAATTGATATGAACTTCTCTGCTAGTTTCCCAAACCCCTACCTGAAATTATTCCACTACTCAACAAGCCACCCAAAATTTCTTCCATGGAATTTTTCTACTACTCAGATTTGTTGCCCATAAAATTTCTGGTGTTTGGATCTAGTGCCCACTTCCCTGACCTATTTCCTACTACCCAAGCCCACTACCCCTTGTTGTCTGCACTCTTTCGAAGGATTTCAACTTCCTCTTAATGCTTCCTTGGTTTGTATGGGCCTATTTTCATCACCCAACAATTTCCCACAACCTGTCTCGACCTATCCATGGCACCCAACAAATTTTTGCAGCCTGTCTGGACCTGTCCAAGACACCCAACAGTTGTCTACAACATCCATAAGATTTTTGTGACCTATCTGGGCTTGTTTGTTGCTTGTCTATCACATACACAACTTGTATGGAATATCTACATCCCTGTATATCTTGCACATAGAATGTAAGGCCATGTATAGCCCGTACATGGCTTGTATGGCCCCTCTATGGTCAAAT
>ML791091.1:348798-361307 GCA_009831015.1 Picea engelmannii | reverse complement strand
GATTTTACCCTAAATTCAAAACTGTAGATCTCCAAAGTGATGAATGGTTGAGATTACAACCCACCAACACTTGAGATCAATGCCTAAGATTTAATTTAATTCATTGATGCCAAAAACTTAGGCATTTCATTAAATTAAACTCAATTAATTATAAAAATACATTCACTTTAACAATTACATAATTAAAGTGAATTTCCTAAGTCTTGAGAGCTATTAATGAGGAATTCCATATGTTAGACAAAAAACCAATGTGGAATTACCTGACCGATGGTACAAACATCAACATGTATCACACAAATTGAAGCTTGGTATGGATTTAAATCAAAATTTAAGAATATTCATGTTTTTGGTTCGATATACTATGCTTTATCTCCTAAAGAAAACATGACTAATTTATACTTTTGTAGTATGAATTATATGATGATTGGAAATATTAATGAGAAGATGGGATATCGACTCTTACCTAATTGTAAGTTTGTTGTGAGTGAAGATGTTATATTTGATGAAACAAAAAGTAAATATATAGTCAAGATTGAAAAACTTCTTAGTCAATTGGAATAGAAAGTGCATAAGTGATCTAGGTGGATGGTAGTGACCACCCACCTATTCCACTAATTTAGAATAGTTCCACATCTTAGTAGTGTAACATACCCATCCAACCACAGGCCGGGGTATGATACCTACAAGCCCACCCTCGGACTTATTTCTCATGTTGATACCTTCTTTATATATTAAGGATGCATAAGATAACAGATTTAACGACATGCACATCAATATCCAGGAAGCATGCATAATCTAAAGATTATATTAAACGATAATCAATAATACACAGCGAAAATACATTCATATACATGTAAATGATAATTAAATTACATAGTGGAATACACTCATACAAAGATAATAATATCACAACAGAGAGCACTTATCTTTATGAAATATGACACTGACTGGTTGCAGACCAATGACATTCTACCCATCTGTAGACACCACTTCTCCAAATCTCAATAGCAGTGTCACCTCGAGCCAGGGATATGAATCCATAAGGACAATTCCAGAGTGTAATTGGGTTCCCAAACTAGTCAGCTCTCAACCTCTCACAAGTTTCCCAACACCCAAAACAATCCAAGTACCCAACTCTCTTCTACCCAGCCTGTACTTCCCCAAGAGACCGAACCTCCACCCTTCTCTTCCACACAGTCCCTCAGGCAGTCCTTCTCCTTTATTTTCGGGGCCTCCAGCATAGTTGGTCTAGAATCTCAATGTTGGGACTCTCAAGACTCGCAGTTGTGAGAAAAACAGGGCACACGCCAATTCATTTCAGACATGCAGGCCCTAGGTCACGGCTGGATCACACCAACGACCAATATAGCCAACTATCATGTGGCTATTTCTTCAGCAGCTTTGTTTACTTTGCCAAGCCAATACGCAGGTGCAAATGGGTTGATGAATGGGTCAGGAGGTGCATGGGAGTGCATGAATGGGAGTGTGTGAGGGAAAAATGAGTGAGTGAACGGGAAATCAACAAACAAGTCATCAGTTGAACCCCCCAATCAAACCAGAGGTGGGTTTAAGTAACCTCATGGAGAAAACAAGAAACTCCCGGCCTTACCCAAGAATCTCACGTAACTGATCCCCTCCCTTAGACAAAAAGGGTAATAAAAAAAATAGGAAATACACACTTAGCCCCTCAAGCTCCCTCTCTCGTGGAATCATAGCTCCCTATAACTCTAGTCCTTGTCCGTCTAGTAGCCAACGATGTGTTTATTATTAATAATGATCAAAACATTACATTTCTAGGGAATACTATCCCTTTAATAATTTTTTACGCACTTAGGCCTCTCAGCATTGTAACAATACATTATTTAAAATGGGGGTTCAAAACCTAGGGTTTTACATCCCCTCTACCTTACTTTGGCACTATCCTCAGTGCATATAAAAAATAGATATCAAAATCTTAAATTTGTTCAAAAAATTGTGGGTACTCTGCTCGCAAGCATCTTCATGCTCTGAACTATCATCTTCAGGAGCGTAGCAGGTCCACTGAAAATTTACCAGTTCTATAACTCGATTCTAGAGCATTTTGAATTTTTTGTCCAATACCTGCATAGGCTGAACCTGAAAGTCTCCCTCCATCTCTACCTGAATCAAATGCCAATAAATAACATGGTTAGGATCATGTACATATTTCTTTAGTAAAGATACATGAAATACATTATGCAGATTCATGGAAGTAGGCAATGCAAGCATGTATGCAACTGGCCCTATTCTATCCAATATTTCAAATGGACCATAGAATTTGGCTGCCAACTTTGTACAACTACCCAATTTCAAAGACATTTTCTCGGGCTTCACTTTCAAAAGTACATTCTCTCATACTTTAAATTCTCTAGCTATCATGTTCTTGTCTGCATAAAATTTCTATCTATCTTGAGCTGCCTTTAAATTCTGCTTGATCTCAACCACCTGGTCTTCCATGTCCTTGAGCAACTCTGGCCCAAGTATCACTCTGTCTGTTGGGTTGTCCCAACTCACCAGAGTATTTCATTTCCTACCATACAATGCTTGAAATGGGATCATTCTCAATGAAGCTTGATACCCATTGTTATATGCAAACTTAACCAAGTGTAAGTAATATTCCCACTTAGATGGCTTATCCATCACATACATTCTCAACATGTCTTCAATTATTCGATTGACTCTCTCTATTTTCCCATCTGTCTGCGGATGATATGTTGTGCTAAAGTTTAGATTTGTGCCAAATCATTTAAATAATCCCCTCCAAAAATTGGAGGTAAAATTCGTGTCTTTATCCGAGACAATCGTCCTAGGTATCCCATGCAACCTAGCAATTTACTTCATGAAAATTTATGCAATATTAGTTGTTGTATGTGTTGTCTTCACAGGAACAAAATGAGTAGCCTTTTTTAATTTGTCAACCACCACCATGATTGAATCATGTTTCTTATTCGTTCTGGGTAATCCTGTGATGAAATCCATGGTGATCACTTCCCATTTCCTCTCTGAAATTGGAAATGGATGCAGCAAACCCATTGGGTGCATATTCTCAACCTTCATCTTCTGACATTCCATACATCGAACGATGTAATCAACAACATCCTTCTTCATTCTCGGGTAGAAGAACTCGCTTCTTACTACTGTAATTGTTTTCTGGTAACCGAGATGTCCTCCATAAGGAACATCATGCATTTCCTTCATTACCAAATTCCTCGGTTCTCCAGAACTAGGAACATAGATTCAATTCTTATGCATGAGTAATCCATTTTCCTTTACCTCGTACTCCTTTATTTTCTGTTGTAAATTTCCTTGATGTAATTTTTCCTTTACCTGTAGGTAATGTCGATCTCTAACAAGACCATCTAAAATTCTGCTCTTCAAGTTGGACTGATGCATACTGATAGTAGTAGCATGCATGAGATGCACTCTTCTACTAAGTGCATCGGAAACTTTATTCTCCTTTCCCTTGATATGCTTGATATTGAAGTCATATTCACTTAAAAATTCAAGCCATCTTGTTTTCCTAGCATTCAAGGTCGGTTGTTCAAAAAGATACTTCAGACCAATGTGGTCAGTCCTTAATTCGAATTTATTCCCATGAGATAATGCCTCCACATCCTCAAGGTGTGAACAATGGCAGCAAGTTCCAAGTTGTGCATGGCATAGTTCCTCTCATGTTCCTTAAGCTTTATGGACTCATATAAAATGACATGTCCATTTTGCATGAGGACTCCCCCAAGTCCTTCCTTACAAGTGTCTGTACATACCATAAAACTTTCATTTGGGTCAGAAATATTTAACACAGGTGCACTAGTAAGTAATTCCTTCAATAGATTAAAATTATTTTCACACTTGAGTGTCCATTCAAATTTAGTTCCCTTCTTTTGCAAAGAAGTGATGGGATGATAAATCTTAGAGAACCCTACTATGAACCTTCTGTAGTATATAGCTAATCCCATAAAATATCTGACATCTGACACATTTATGGGTGTTGGCCATCCTCTAATGGCTTCAATCTTCTCTGGATCTATTGTTATGCCCTGCTCTAAAATAATGTGTCTCAAGTAATGGATATTCTTTTGATAAAAATAACACTTACTCAACTCGGAATACAACTGATGTTCTCTCATTACCTGCAATATCAATATCAAGTGATGTTCATGTTCCTCTTCATACTTAGAATAGATAAGTATGTCATCCGGGAATACTATGACAAACGTGTACAAATAATTTTTGAATATGCCATTCATTAAGAACATAAAGATAGTTCGTGCATTGGTCAGTCCAAACAGAACCACTACAAATTCATAATGCCCATACCTGGTCCAAAATGTTGTCTTATGAATTTCTTCTTCCTTGATTCTTACCTCATGGTATCGTGCCCTTAGGCCAATCTTTGAAAATATCTTTGCTCCTCTTAGCTGATCAAAGAGGTCATCAATTCGGGGTAGAGGATACTTGTTATTTATATTGTACTTGTTCAGTTGTTGGAAGTCAATACACAGCCTCAAGGTTCCATCCTTCTTTTTGACAAAAAGTATTGGTGCTCCCCAAGGTGAAACACTTGGACATATGTACCCTTTCTTCATTAATTCCTCCAACTGCATTTTTAATTCTTTTTACTTCGGTGTGCTCATTCGATAAGGTGTTTTTGACACTGGGGAAGCTCCTTGCACTAAATCAATTGATAAATCTATCTCCCTCTTTGGTGGCAATCTGAGCATTTCTTGGAATACATCTTCAAATTCCTGTAGCACCGAGAAATATTCAAGGCTTGGCCCCTTTGTATCAACTGGATCCTCCACATGAGCTGCATACAATTGACATCCTTTTCATAAACATATTTTCAGTTGTAGGGCCGAAATCTCCCTTATAGAGATGGGTCTTGGAACTCCTTTCACAGTGCTCTGTTTTCTATTTCCATCAAGACATGTAAATGTCTTGTTATGAAAATCTAGGACAACATGATGCTTGTCCAACCAATCCATCATAATCAGAACATCATAATACCCCAATGGTATGACATTTAGATCAGTACTAGTATTCACCCCATTAAGACTTATGGAACAACTTTTGACCATATCATGGATTCTTCTTTTGGTTCCAGTGGCTAACTCAACCAAACTTTCTTTTCCAAGTTTACTTTTCTCCAAATGTAATATATCCACTATCTTAGGATCAATGTAACAATGACTTTCTCCTAAATCAATCAAAATAGCAACATGATGATTTATAATCTTACCTTCCACCTCGATCATAATGGATTGGTACTCTGCTTGTTGATCATTTAAAGCTGCACAGATTCTTCCCATATCTCTGACTATTGTAGCCTCTTGGATGTTGTGCATAGTCTTCACTTTGTCCTTTCTGTGTGGGAAATTCTTATATAGGTGATCTTCCTTTCATCCCTAGCATTGGATTGGTGGTCTTCCCCTTTTTCCCAAGGAATCTTCCTTCGTGGAATACCCATTAGCATATCGATCTTGATAATTTCTATTAGGCTCATTCCTATTGAAGGGAGGTTTGAATCCTTTCCTCCTCTGATCGGACTTTGCATTCTTCTTGTCCTTCCAATATTTATGTAGGGATTCTCTTCCATGGCCTTTCTCATACAAGTATTTATCCTTCCTGATAGCTTTAGTCAAGGTCTTGGGTTCATCATACTTTATCTTTTTCTTATAAAAGGATGGAAATCCACATAGAAATATCTGTATTTTCATTTTCTCATCACCAATGAACCTGACATACTTTAACAATCCTAAGAACTTCTTCTCACACTCTACCATAGTCATGCTTCCCAACCCAAGTTCAAAACATTTCTATATTTTCTTGTCATAAAAATGCTCTAAGAGGTACTCCTTCTGGAAGTACTTCTTGAACTACTTCCAAGTGATCCTACTTTCATTAACATGGTCCACTTACTTCATTTGGTCCCACCATATTGTAGTTTTTTCGTGTAAGTGGTAGATGGAAATCCTGGCTTCCAGGTTTGATGAATAGTTATGCAACTCAAAATATCTCTGGAGCCCAAGAAACCATGCTTCGACATCATCTTCCCTTTCTCTTTCACCCTCAAAGGAAGTTGGACTGAGCTTCCTCAGCTCTCCTTGCAAACAATCTACCTCTTGTTTCCTTCTCTGGTTTTTGACAGTAGACACCTCTGGATTGCTTACAGGATCATCTAATGCATAATACTTTCTTCCTAAGTAAGGAGGTGAGTTGTTTCCATGAGCTCTGCTAGAACTTCTGGAATAACCAACTCTTCCACGAGCATCTCTTCTTTCATGAAACCTTCCTTCTTCCTCTTGTCCTGAGTTTGATCCCTTCCTTGTTTTCCTCTACAACTGATTTAAGCTCTGCAACACTCAAGCATTTATATGACTTTGTTCTCTCATCAGTCTCTTGTTGTCTACTTTGTAGCTCTTCACTTCCATCTTCAGGCTTCTTACCATTTCTATTAACGTTTCCTTCTCTTCTTTTCCCTTGCATCCATTGGACTCTGTCTCTGCATTACCAACTATGGTATTCTAGCCTTCGTCCTCCTTTTCATGACTAGAGGCTCCCTCACCTTCTTCCATTTCCTCAATATGCATCATGATCTGATGTGATTAATCCCCTTAATTTTGCAAAATGTGCAAGCGACCATTTTTTTAGAATTATGCATATGATAACAAAATTTCCAAACCATGCTACAAGTCTCTTTTTTTTGTTTATGGAGATCATATCCCCATTATACAAAAATAACAGTATCATGTTATCCTTGGCTGACATAGAGTTTCACCCTATGTAGGTGCTTCCTTCAAACCACCTCCCAGGTGACCATGACTAGAAACCACGACTAAATCCTTCCTTGGCACTTTTCTATCTTGAGGAAAACCAAATCTATCCTTAGCCCTCCTTTCTTCAGCTCTCAATCTACATATGACCAAGGTTATGACCCTGCGCTTATCTAAAAAAGCACTTGTCCAGAGCTTCGGGACTTTGGGACTTTCATCCAGGACCAGATCAATGGTCCTCGTCCTCTTTTGCGATCAATGATCGAGATCTACTTCGGCACTCTACGCTTCAGAAGTCTCAACTTTCCTCGCTTGCCTCCTCCCAATAGGCTTTTACCCGGAGTTCATGATCTACTGATGGGAATCCTCCCACAGATCAAGGACTGTGAATCACTTTGACTCTTCAGGCTTCAGAAGTTTCAAACTTCCCTCCTACACTTTCACCTCGAGTTCTTTTACCCAAAGTCAATGATCCTTCGACGTGTGTTTTCTGGAATCGACAGTCAATATATACTCCAGCCTTCGGACCTGCAAGATTTTTTGACACAAAGCAACTTGTCACATATTTCCCTTCTAGAGTGGCTAGTATTCTAGACTGCATGATCTGTCGCCACGTGGTGAAATGCTGGAAGAGGACACGTGGCCCAATCAGGTAAGTGACATGTGTCATGTTCTAATCAACTTTTCAATGTTCCAAAATCTCAAATCTTACTGACATGTGGCACACATCCCATGTGTCCATGTCATCCCAGGTGATGTTCGCAAGCCACATCACTTCAAGGATTCCAGGATCCACATCACCTCTAGGTGACATCATCATGCCCCATCACTGCAGCTCTTCGGGCTTCAGGGTTTCAACAGTTTTCAAACTAGCACACTTCCAATTCTCCCGAACTGATCCGAATTCCCGAACTGGCTAATCTGTCACCATGTTTCCTCCTGGATCGGAGTACCAAAATTCACTTCGGGTCTTCACCCGAAGTCCATGGATATTCTCCATGTGTCCTCCACAATCTGATGGTTATGTTTTACTTTGGGGCTCCGGATTTCGAAGATCTCAAACTTCACCCTTTTTCCTTGAAAATGTTTTTATCCAAGGCTCACGATCTACTGACGCGTGTCTGACATGGATCGATGGCTATGATTCCTTCGAGACTCTAGACTCTGGAAATATCAAATTTTGAACTTATGTGGCCCCACTGGATTTTATCCGAAGCCATGCATTGAGTGACGCATGGCTCTCGGCAGACCAATGGTTGAGATCCTCTCGAATGATCAGATGGTCAAGGTTTTCTTCGGCTCTTTGGCTCTTTGAGCTTCGGGAGTCTCAAAAATCAATTGATAACCTCTCGAAAAGATTCCTTCAGAGTTACTAATCTGCTGCCATGTAACCTCTTGGCGATTGATGGTCAAGATCTACTTTTAAAGATCCGACAATCGATGTTTACTTCGGGTCTCCGGCTCTCCGGGCTTCGAGAGTTCAACTCTCAACTTCTCCTCACTCACTCTTTCCCAGAGTTCTTTCACCTGGAGCACACAATCGATTGATGAGTTTCCTCCTATGGATCAATGGTCCCCAACTACTTTGACTATTCAAAGTTTTGATGTTCGAGCCCTAATATGTCACATCACTGCATGCCTTTCAAATTTGAGGGGGCATGCATTGACGGTTTGGAGTAACCCTCTTTTTTCCTGGCAATTCTCTTGATGCTGACACATAATCCCTCGATGAAATCATGGTTTGGATTGTGGGACCGTCTTGGGAAATTATCTCTCATGCAACTCAGTTCCTTACAATGCTTGTTGGTCGTTGATTTCTTTCTCCAATGGGATACGACAGTTGTGACCTTATCCCTTTCTTTATTTTAATCAAACGACCCTTTTTCACCTATCCTTTGATCCAATGATCTTATATCTCTCCTGATCCTATAGTAGCAATCGCTCCTGAATTCAAAAGGGACGATCATGATCCTTCAAACCCTTACAGAGGATCTATGATGTTTTGTCTCCTACGTAGCTTCTACAACGCCATTCCTCCTGGGATTTTCAATTTCACGGTTAGAGTTTGATCTCGACCATGAAGCTCTAACCAACAAACCTTGCCCATACCGACCTGGTGTTTCAACCAGAAGCTCTAATACCAAACTGTAACATACCCAACTAGCCACAGGTTAGGGTATAATACCTGCAAGCCCACCCTTAGACTTATTTATCATGCTAATACCTTATTTATATATTAAGGATGCATAAGATAATAGATTTAACGACATGCACAACAATATCTAGCAAGCATGCATAATCTAAAGATTATATTAAACGATAATCAAATATACATAGCGAAATTACATTCATATACATGTAAATGATAATTAAATTACAGAGCAAAATACATTCATACAAAGATAGTATTATCAAGACAGAGAGCACTTATCTCTATGAAGTATGACATCGGTTGGTTGTAGACCAAGGACGTTCCACCCAACCGTAGATACCAGTGTTCCAAATCTCAACAGCAATGTCACCCCGAGCCATGGCTATAAATCCACAAGGATGGTTCCAGAGTGTAATTGGGTTCCCAAACCAGTCATCTCACAAGCTCTCATAGGTTTCCCGACACCCACAACAATCCAAGTACCCAACTCTCTTCTACCCAACCTGTACCGCACCAAGAGACAGGACCTCCACCCTTCTCTACCATGTAGTCCCTTAGGTAGTCCTTCTCCTTTATTTTTGGGGCCTCTAGCACAGTTGGTCCAGAATATCAATGTTGGGACTCTCAGTACTTGAAATTGTGAGAAAAATAGGGCACAGGCCAATGCATTTCAGACATGCATGCCCCATGTCATGGGAGGATCACATCAGTGACCACTACAACCAACTATCACATGGCTAATTCTTCAGCAACTTTTTTTTTCATTTTCCAATCCAAGACGCAAGTAAGGATGGGTCGATGAATGGGTCAGGGGGTGCATGGGAGTGCATGAGGGAAAAGTGAGTGAGTGAATGGGAAATCAACGAACAAGTCATTAGTCGAACCACCCCATCAGACCAAAGGTGGGTTTAAGTAACCTCGTGGGGAAAACAAGAACCTCCTGGCCTTCTCCAAGAAGATCAAGTAATTGATCCCCTCCCTTAGACAAAAAGGGTAATTAAAAAATAGGAAATAAACACTTAGCCCCTCAAGCTCCCTCTCTTGTGGAATCATATCCCCCTATAACTCTAGTCCTTTTCCATCTAGCATCCAATGATGTGTTTATTATTAATAATGATCAAAAAATTACATTTATGGGGCATATTGGCCCTTTAATAATTGTTTGGGCACTCAGTCCTCTCATCATTGTAACAATACATTATTTAAAATGGGGTTTCGAAACCTGGGGTGTTACAAGTAGTTTTTCTATGGTTTTATGGGTCCCCAACCTTCCAGGCCATTTTGAGGCCCTTAACCACATTTTTTTTGCTTGGAAGAAAAAAGCATGTAGGTGAAGGTAGATGATAGGATGAACGAAATGTGTACTCCTCAATTATACCTTTTTGGCAGGGTATCAAGCTCCCTAAATAGAGATCATTTGTAAAATTTTTGCCCATGATAAGTTGACGTATCAACTAACCACATTGAGGCTCACAAACTTTTTGGTGTTTCATCTTCTAGGGATAGTGTTTTCTCATTGATTCTTTGTATTCAAAGTATTTTTCAGCCTCTTTGTAATCAACTTCTTGTTAATGAGTGTAGTTGTCACATATCTGTCTTCAAAGATAAGATACCAGCATTCTAGCTAGATTTTGTGCATGTGGATCTGACCAAGATCAAATTCATCAACTAATGGTCAACCCTGAAGACAATGAACACGTTTCATAGCTTCTTAGGCCTCACCAAATTATACCATAGGTTTGTGTTGGGGTTCTCTAATATTGCTTAGGCCCTAAGCCAAGTGACCAAGGGTGGAGTGAAGGCCAAGTTTGTTTGGGCTGCATCCAAACAAAAATATTTCAAGGATTTAAAATCTCACCTCTGCTCAACACCAATCCTTATTCTTCTAGACCTTCAATAGCCATTTGATATTGAAACAGATGCTTGAAATTATTCTACCAGTGTAGTCCTTACTCAGCATGGGCATCTGATGGCCCATGACAATAAAACACTATTTGATGTTGTTCATAGATACCCCACCTACGACAAAGAGGTGTACTCCATTGTGAACACATGTTGATAGTAGAAGAATTACATTATGGGGAAGGAAAAAATCATCCACATTGATCATAAGCCTCTAAAATTCATGCAAACAAAAGGAAAGTTATAGAATGACCACCATCAAAATTGGTCCATGTACCTAAAGAAATACCACCTAAACATGAAGTACAAGAAGAGAAGCACCAACCATGTCACAAACTGCCTCACTCCAACCTTGGTTCTGGTGCTAACCACAATTATTAAATCTCGTGGGCATGAGATGTCCAGGTGGCCATAATTATACAATAGTGAGTCTAACTTTTCTACTACCTATCAAACATTGAGTGCACAAAAACTAGTTCCAGATTTTTATCTTTAGGATGGACTATTATTCCATCTAATCCATCTCTTTGTTCCTTCAAGTGAGTTTGAAAAACCAATTTGGGAAGTTGATTACAGTTAGGTGGTAGGAAAATTTTGTGTGGAAAAAATAGTGGTAGTGCTACAAAAGCATTTTTATTTTTCGATGCTTCGACAAGATGTCTCTAAGTACAAGAGATCTTGCACTACTTGCACCATTTCAAAGCTCGCCATAAATAAACAAGGGATATACACCACTCTTCCTAGTCCATGTAGGCCTTGGGAATCCATATCCATGGTTTACATGTATTGTTTTCCTTCAACCAAGAAGGGGAATGAATCTATCTATGTGGTGATATATTGATTCTCTAAGATGGCATTTTTGGCATCCTGGAAGACAAGAATCACAATGGAAGCCATCGTTAACCTACATTTGAACATGTTTGGGTTCATTTTGGGTTCCCACAGTCCATTTTTTTAGATCAATATACTAGGTTCCTCATTACTTTTTTGACCAACCTATGGTTGATGATGGACACCAATATGACCAAATCGACTACATTCCACCCACAAACTTATGGAAAAATAGAGGTAGTCAACATGGTGATTGTCCATATCTTGAGGATGTAAAATTACAAACATCCACGCACGTGAGATGATGTTAAGTAAATATAGAAGTAGTGGGGGTCTCGGAGGGCCTATAGTGATAATAATGGAGGTCATTCAATGTAAGGTTAACTAGGTCCACTATATTGTTAAATAAGGCCCACTATGGTAGTTAGATATAATAGATGTAAGAGGACTTACTAGAAGGTTCTACTTCTAGAAGATTCCTCCTATAGAATGTTTTTAGCTGATTGGTATTACATATAAATGGGTTCAAGAAATGTAATGAGATGTCAAGAAAAGTAGTGTATGATGAGCGATAGCTCAATAGGAATATGCCCCCGCTAAGAGGAAAGTGAACAGGAGAGGATACCTTCCATAATAGGATTCACTATATGGTGTTTCCCTACCTTAAGGGTTTTTTATAATAAAGTGTAGTTTCTTCTATATTTCTCTCTAGATCTATTGTGATATTTCTATGTTTAGTCTTTGGTTCTTAACAACTGGTATCAAATCACTTTCCTTGGTAGGAATTATGGGCAACTGTTTTCTCTTTTTACATATTTTTTCGAGGAAGAAAA
>ML791091.1:296560-311622 GCA_009831015.1 Picea engelmannii | reverse complement strand
CTTACATTTCATCGCCCCATTAAACCTTCATCATACCATTTTCATAAATACATTTGGGTTTCACATCATTATTTTCCACTTTATTCATTTTAGTATTAAAAGTGAATTTATGATTAAATATTAGAAAATATACATATTTTCATCTATATCTCAATTATGTGTGAGCTTTGTAATGTGTAGGAATATGTGGATGATTAATTCAAAGAGACTTCTCGAATATCTCTTCCATCATTCCAAAGGAGATAATTATTCAAGCCTCTTTCCAAGGAGAAGATCATGGGGATTTGGTTAGAATATCTTATCTAAGATATATGAGAGATATGTGTGAGGATTTGAAGGGATCATATCTTGTAATAATGGGAAAGTAGTTGAGAGTGGTTGAGAGAATAGTGGATCTGCAATTATGAGATGGTTATCTTCTTCATGTATATAAGAGAGTGCTCTCTCTTCATGAGAATTCAATTAGGATTGAAGCTTGAGTTTTTGGAAATAGTCTTGTAATTAGGAGAAGGGGATTCTTAGCTTTGTTATTCTTTCATATTTTGTCATTGATTATTGTAATATGATTTGAGATTGATATATTGTATGAGCTCATTGTGTTAACTCTTCACATGTTGTATTTCCCTTAGGCAATTTCACGCTTTCCTAGTTAGTGTTTCAATGCTTTCTTAGATTAGTTTGATTTCAGAAACATAGATTAGATTAGATTAGTTCTACTTCAGTCCTACATATACAGTGCGTGTGCTTCGTCAGTCTACGTACCCCGGGTTGACAATTAAATGGTTGGGCAAGTACTACAACGTTATTATAACGACATATATTTCACCTGACAATTGCCACATAGGTTTAATGGGAAAACCATGTGTGTGCTCTTACTGATAAAAATATATTAAGGTCCCATGTGCGATTTGTGCCCAAATCTCGCTCGCACTTCTCTCATTGCAAAAATATAGAGGAGATAAAGAAGAGAAAGAAAGGGAGGAGGGGGCCACTGTGTCTAGGTATGTTACATTTTTCTTAATTTTAATCCTATTTAGTCATTCCAATTCAGTAATTTGCTCCCAATAATCTAAGTTTAAAAAAAATGTAATTTTGTATTTTAAATAAAAGGAACCTAATTTACATTCCATGGATTTTAAATTACAACATATATAATACAATGGAACCCCTAGACAATTTAAACCCCTCAAAAGAAAACCAAGAAGATCAAAACTCTAACCCACCACCACCACACAATGTAAACACTGAAATTGATGAGGGTTTGGTTATACTACGAACCCTTGATGAACAATTAAGGGAGACTAGAGAGCCTAGCAAAGTCTCCTTGGCCACTTCTTTGGACACCATTATGTAGTACATTGCAAGTGCCCAAGGGAAATTGATCTCTATTTCTGATTATAGGGCATGAATGCATGAGTACTATAGCAATAACTTAGACAGAAGCAAGTCAAAAAATTCGGCATTTCAAAACAACAAATATTGTCTATTTTTAGGGATCCTAGAAATGGACAAGAACTACCATTGACTAGGAAACACATCCCCATTGACTGCTCCATCCATACCCAGATTAGTCAAAACTGGATGGAAAGGTGGTACATGGTTTTTGATAAACCTCCCTGCAATAACAAGGAGATTCCCTTATATTTTCTAAGAAAATAACGGGTTGATTTTATTATGGGTAAGTATGTCAACTACTTTGACATTGGTGACTTCCATGGGGTGAGAGAGGGTTCACACAGGACCGATAGCATGCCAAACGTAACCTCGAGTTAGGTCCACATCCCCCCAGGAGTAGGCTTGACCCCCCTACCCAACATCCTCTTGTTGCAGAGAACTTGCAACAAGTACAACTAGACATATCCTCTTTGACTCACAGCCTAGTGTAACACATTAGCTTTGTTGCACTATCTCGATAAGAGGTGTCTGCCAATGACATCGTGTTAGCAGCCACACTTATTTTGATTTTTATAAACTGTTCGAAAGGCATTTCATTAATGACTGGTTTCCATCACCATGTCTATAAACACTTTTACAAGTTTATTATGACTATTTGGGATAAAGCCTTATTCATTATTTTCCACTTTTGATTTTCGATTCTTCTATGTTTGATTCATGACTGCAAGCATGAATTAAACTTAGAATTTGGATTGTCATTTTCATGATCTTTGCCTTAGAAACATCTTTCTACAAATCATTCATATGTAATTAAAATGTAAATCCTTTTAAATGGTCGTTGGGAAAATTTATTTGTGTTAATACAATTATAATTGTTCTAATGGCTCAATGGTTCAGTTTCAAACTGCTTGGGCACACTATAAACTTTGGTTAATTATTAAATAAAAAGCCCAGGAGTAATGATCCAGTGGTGGAAAGTAATGATTTGACCTCATGAATATAAAAGGTCAAAGAAATTTTCTAGTTTCGGCAGCTAAAAAGGTAGGCGCAAGGTGTTGTTAGTCACTGAAAATGCAAAAACAATTCAAACAGCTAGCCGATCTCGTTAGGCTCTCAACCTCCGAAGTACACACATCATGATGTCTTCTAGTACTATCGAAAACGATTATGAGGATATCATGCCATGATCTAGGCAATCCCTTTGGGTTTGCATTTATTATTGAATGATTTTTCTTTTCAATAACCCTAAGCTATCAGATCCGAAAATCTTGTTCTCTATTCTTAACTCTACCATCTAAACCCACAGTCGTCTTGAATCCTTCTTGTTACAGTCTATTCAATCTTGTACTTGCATTCTAGAGACATGATTTTGCAGGAGATATTATGAGCAAACCACTACGAATTAGACAAAACCCTTTAAAACCCAGAACTGAAATGAGCCCTTTTACCTTTTTCATGGACAATTTCCCTAGAAATTGGATCGTTCCAAAGATACAGATCGTCCTTTAGAGGTCAAAATCTCAGAATTTCCGTTTTGGTTGAGGTAAGCGTTTTCTATTTTGCTATAGATATTTTCAAAAAATTGCAGAGGAGGATATAGCAGAAGGCCTGAAAGAGCAGCATTGAAGATCAACAAGATGAGAGAAAATGCATTTTGCAATTCTGAAAACCAGTTTTAAGACAGAACTTTCGGTGGATTAGGAGAGTTTTCATAGCGACTCTTAGCCACCAAAAGCAGAGTTTTTCGTGGTTTACAGATTAGAAATTTGACTCTTTAGCCACCGAAAACGCAGAGAAGGGAACATAGGCATTATTTTTTCATAGATCCGAGTTTTATCATTATAAATTTCACGAGGATGGTTTCTGAATGAAAGTTATAATTAAGAGCATCAGATTTAGTGCTTTGTTCTAGTTTTGAAGGTGCCAGCAAGGTAGAAATGATAAAGCTTCTTATCTATTTTTGGCAAAAGATGACCTCTCTACCAAGGTGGAATTTTCAATCTTATCCACCAGCCTTTGAAGACTTGTTGTAGTTGTCAAAGACCRTGAACACTATCAAAGTAGAGGATTAAGCAGGTTGGATAATACGATCATTAAAAAACTCAACCAATTTCCATTATAAATTTGGATTTATTAGATGTTTTTTTTGGCAAATTGTTGGAATAGTAATTAGACTTTWTGTTTTGATTATGTTATTAAAAAATAAAGGATTTCATTTTCATTTTTTATTTWTKTTTTACTATTTTAACTAGCTACARAAAYCTGTAGCTTATCDTTTTCTAAAAATAAGGTCTCTTTTAAATAAACAATCATAATTTAGTTATGAGAAATMTTCTAACTTATTCTTGTTTGGTTTTTYCAGGATATGGTTGATCTACATGYTGATCATCTAAGGAGAAACATGTCTGACTTTTCATTTAGATGATTAGTATTTCTTTTATGTTTATTTTGTAAAAAAACTTTTATTAATTTTTGAAATAGCAAACAAGTCAGTTATGAGTGGTTGTAGGCCCTATATGTTTGTAATATTCTGATCTCATGGGATCTGATTCTATCCTAAGTAATAGGAAGATCAGATTTCATAAACTCTTTAAATACCCCATATTTTGTAAACAAAGACATCTTGGCTTGGGGCTAGTTGTGGACTGCTTATACTCGAATTTGGACACAACATATGTTTACATTTCCTCCTTAGTTGTTTGTAAATGTTGTTGTTGTCTATAATTTGTTTATCTTGATCATTTGATGACTGTCGATAGCGTTCGTATTCACAGACTATTATGTCATCAAGATAGTTTTTCTCTCACAGTTCACGATTTTATGCTTCAGTTATATGAAAATAGTGAATGATCACTCAATTCGCATTATAAGGTTTACCTTAAACATGTTGATTGATTAAATAAAATCTGTAACTGTCGGATTTATCTTATGCATTATTACTTGCAGTCTCATATATCACAGTTACTATTTTGAATCCTATCGTTTTATCAATTAAATACACCAGTCAATGTACTATTTGGAGTTTATTCCAAACAGCGTGAAGGTGCACAGCTAACTTATATTGTGGATGGACTGATGTACGATTTATGATTATACAAACAGTTGGATGCGTACTCTTAAAGTGACTGATAGGTTAGTTTGTCCCTTTTATTTGCTTGTTTATTATAGAGATTCTTATATGTAGTATAGTTTTCACTGTCTACATTTTTTGTTTCAATAATAGTTTGATATTTGATCTTACAGATGCATATAGATTAAAAACAAACCAAAAAGAAATAGTGTTTTTTTCTTTCTTTATCTACTTTCATCAAAAGAACCATTTTTACATTTCATTTTTATGAGTTTAGATTAAAACTCATAATTTGTATATCTTGTATATAAATTAGATAAATAGACCTATCATGTAAATATTATTTAAATAAGTTGTATATATTAGTAATTAGTAATTAGTAAGTTATTTTGTTTCTTTTGTTTTATTTATTTGTTTCTTTTAGGATTTTAGATTGGCCAAGGGAGCCATTAAACCCGTCAGAGTGAGTCAATCCAAACGTCTTAGGTTAATTAGACAACCTCGGACTGGACTCGCTCTTCCAATTGACGAGCGGTCATTTTCGCCCGTCAACACATCGATAGAGGACTTGGAGCATCATCATGCACAGAAGAGTAAAATGAGGAGAGGGCATGTTAGCACTCTATAAATTTCATCCGGCTGAATAGACAAACGATAGAGGTAATTGTTTCAACCAGCTTTAGAGCTGAGGCACTAGCTTGCTCAACTCAGAGAGGGCTCTCTCCTGTCACTTGATATATCAATGGAAATCGGTGGCTAGATTTGGTTTGTTTAGGAGATTTTTAATAAGGTTGTTGGAAAAGAAGGGGGGAACACTATGGGCTATCGAGTCAAAATTCTGAAAGTGAACAGAAACAATGCATCAAGATGATAGAACTCTCTAGAGGAAAAGGGCTAAATAAGGCGATGAATCTGAGTTATTATTGAAATAAAAAGATGTGTAGGAAGATAAAGAATACAAACAACTGCATCAGATCATTGCTGAAATGAATTCTGAAAAAGTTAAGAAGACAATAACATAGTTTAAATTGCTCAAGCCAAGAGCATCACAGGACGAATTATGGGCCTTTAAACAATCCAATTTAAATAGCTGAAAATGTAAATGAAATGACATGCTACAGGAAATACATACGATGAAAGGAAACAAAGCTCATATCACCACCCGTTAGAATCTTTTCATAGAGACCTCAAAATCTTTTGCATTTGTATTCAATTCAGATTCAGAAAATTTACAAATATAGTTTGATACAACCAAAAGGTGCTCTTGCACTTCTGGTAACATTAAATAACTCAAGTCTCTTAGTACTTATACAATTTGATAAAAAATAATTGAAACTGAAACGTTTCAGCTTCTGTAACAGTTTCGGTATACAAAACGACTTACAATCATTAGCAAAAAGAAACCTTTCAACATCATGAATAGTCTCTCTAACCACCCGGTTGCTTCCGCTACATCTGTTATGCCTTATACTTCCGTTGGATCTGCAAGATTGGTGACAACTGGAGATCATCTGTTGATTTCGGGGACGTGTCATTTTCTCTTACCCAATCGCATAAGTTCTTTCCATTGTGCATCAGAGGGGATCTCGTAATCCATCATTTCTTTAATCAAAATTTCCAGATCGATGCACGTTGCATAGGACATGATCGGTACGCTGACTTTCACTATTTTGAACTTGTTCAAAATTTCAAAATCGATAGATAAATGTTCTACCAAGCTAGGGCCTTTCAGACTTTCTTCCATATCTTCAAACTTGGAAGGGTCCATCCTTCATTGCATGAGAAGAGTGTGATAATATTCCTCCTTGTATAATGAGCATTTATCATCCCAGAATAAGGGGAGGCCTTTAGCAAACAATTGTTCAAAGGAATCTTTAAACTCCTGTATGCTATGGTCCATTTGCACAGCTTTGTTCTGGATGGATCTGAGTAGGTTGTGTTTGGAAATGATTCCCCTGTCTGAAATGATTAAAGCGGTCCTATCTTTCACACTGATGGTCTGAAGATCAACAGTTGGTATAGCATTTAGTAAGTCGATGGATTTTTGGGCCCATTCCGAGGGCTTTTTTGCTAACACTTCATTTACAATAGTGCATTTGTTCCGAGCTGTAGCAACCATGTTTTCTATGTCATTGATAAAATTTAGATAACTTATGAAATTAGAAACCTCCACAACAATTGTGTCCCATATTACATGTTTGGCTCCCTGCAGTGGTGTTTTTCCCTTCAACCTGGTTTTTAGCTTGTTCACTCTTTCCTGTAGGTCTTGGTTCTCTCTGTGGAGTTGAGCTAATTTCTCATCCTTCACCTTCATCTCTTGTTTCGACTTTTCTAAGTTTTCTTTGAGACCCTTGATCTCACCTGTTTTCAAACTTATCTGGGACATAGCTTGAACTAACCCCTCGGCACTTGATCCGGCCTCTACATCAGCAGGAACGATAATTTTTGTATCTGATTTTGTGGCCTGCATTTGTGACCAACTTTCTTTCTCTTTCTCCAATTTCAACACTTTAGCCTTATAGTCCAGGGCCTCTTGTCTGAAGGTTTCCTTTTCCTGCTCCAAATCAGTTAATTATGTTGTCTGTGGATGGTCCGTAGGTGAAATTTTCAATCTTTTCTTCAAACTTTGGATCATCTTGTCCTTTTCGTCAAGAGAGGCTTTGACCCCTTGTGCACCTTCAGACTCTAATCTCTTTACCTGCATCATCCAAGCTTTGTTGGACACCTTTTCTTGTTTCAGTTGTCCATGTAGCTTCAATACATGTGTTGTCAACCTTGCAACCTTCAAAGCTAAGTTTAGGTAATCAACGTACAACATATCACTAACATTTCTATGGAATTTTAATTTCTTAGGCGCGCTAATGTTCTCATAGTGTACCTTGAAATCGAATACCTTATCATTGTCATCCACTGCAATGTGGAATGTCTTTTTCTCGACATATTTGACTGAGAATAGGTGAGATTTATGCTGAGATGTCCCTTCTACTTCGGGGAAAAGCTCCTTTATCTCACTATTTTCCATACTCCCTTTCACTGCATACTGATGTAGCAAGTCTTCCTTAGATTGATAAACTGTCCAAGGAGTCTAGCCAAATATGTGTTTCCTGTTGCTGAAAACCTTCATGTTGCCTTCATTTTGTGGTTTGTTCTTAGGGTTGATTTCTTCATTCTGGACCACAGTCTGTACCATCTCCATGCCCATCCTTTCTTTCTTTTCTTCCTCCTCCAAGTCAATAATTGGAGAGGGTGATGTGACTCTCATCTTATTAAGGGTGTCTTGTTGGTTGCTAGCCCCTAGGTCTTCTGAACTACTTCTCTTATTGAAGATGCTCATTTTAGGATCCTTGATAATCAACCTGGGTGAGGGTTTTTGAGATGAGATTTGTTGTAAAGTGAGCTCTTTCTATTTTTCTTGATCATGTAGCATGATGACCTCCATTTCTGTGTAGGTCTCTAGATTGGCCAATTTATCTAGTTCTTTGATGTGCTCGTGTTCATAAGGGCCTTGTCTGCCTGCCAATCTCCTCTTTGATATAATCTGATGTGGATGATATCTTGTTGATGAAGATGAGCATGGTGATATTTTCACACTCAGTTGAAATAAATCCAGCCTCAGGAAGCTGGGTGTTATTATATCCCAGAAACATTCTCAACAAGTGAGAATAGTATCTAAAATGTCTTAATGAGATGAAGTTAACAAGTTGTTGATGTATGTTTTCTACAATAAACTCATCAAAACTAACATGGATTGACTTCCCAAATAGGAAGAAAAATAGCAGGAACTCTAGCATAACCTCTACCACAAACGTGTCATTGTCTAAACCTAGAATCTGACTCGACAGAGAATAAGCCCACTGGACTTCGACGATCATGACGCTTATACTGATAGGCAAGGATGGACTCTATGAATAATGTTCAGGCTTGACTATCGTTTGTAGAAAGAAGGTTTTTGCCTCGGCTAGGCATTCTCTTTAAATCATAATCATTCTTTGTTCCTCAAAGGGTTCTGACACTATAGGGGAGATGCCTGGTATATTTAGGGCATTTCAGAGTGACGGACAATCTATTTTATAGCGGACTTCTTACCCTAATTTTTTTAAGATGACTCTTTCTTTCTGGGAATACCAATTTGCACACCATCTCACAAATTCAGGGAATGGGAAAAAAATTTCTACAACATAAGGGGTGAAAGAGGCTCGAGCCACTTCAAGAAAGGATATGTGGGATTCAATTTCATTCAACGAATTCATTTTAGACACAAAAACAGTCGAGACTATTGTCACTGTGTCGAAAATGTCAGAATCTCTGTTAGTTAGGGAATCCTCCCTAGAGGAAATATCTGGTTCACTCACATATAAAACAACAAGATTGGTAGTCATTGTGAAGAATACCTAATAATCGACGATAAACTGGTCTGGTTCAGTTCTGAATTTCGAAATTTGAATAGACACTTTGCGCCAAATCTCTGAAGGTTCGACTGCTTCAAATACCCATAGAATAATTCCCGGGGGTTCTTCCTTTTATAGGCATCTATTGCCATCGGAGCTTGGAGAAAACCACCTTTAGGCCCGATGTGTCTCAGAGGATGCCACATATCCATGATTTAAACCAGGGAAGTTTTCTTGGTCCCCCCTCTGTCAGCTAATCCTCGTGCTACTTTAATTGTCGAAATACACCTTAGTTGTCGATCCAGGTCACTTCAAGATCTACGGTCCCCATCTTGCCTGGAAACTCTGTCATCATAGGTTGAGAAAACATGGTTTCGGTCAGACATCTCTCCTCTCCAACGTACTTCTAAGGGCGCCATGCCTCCTATAAAAAACCGTGACGGTTTTTCCTGGCCCATCGTCGGCCGCTTAACTTTCATGCTAGTTATCTCACCAATACATGTCCCAATCGTTGATCCATGTTGCTTTTGGGATCGACGGTCTATCAATATTTACTCTTTATATCTCCTCTATTTATTCCATTCGCCGCTAGGTACATCTGGGTCTTCCAAATTATCATGGCTCTATGGCAATTTAATCTCTCGTAGATTTATGAAACTCGGACGCTATCTGGGAATTATATGGTGATAACATTGGCTCAAACTAGGGATGATACCATCCCTGCGAGGTAGCAAATAACTGTAGACTAAGTGCCTAGTCATTGGGTTGTAATATTATGTGTGTGATCTAAATCCTTTTATTTTATTCAAAAACTTTGACCCTACTTAGCACAGCTCAGGGCCTTCACCTCGGGCTTCAACTATGTCGTTTTTATCTCAATCTTTGTACTTAAAGGAAAACCAAAACAGAAAGAGGTTATGTACAATGAATGGTGAGTGATGATTAAACGATGTAATGCTTGAGGAACCTGCCATTCATAGGCCCTCTTCCAGCGAGTTCTCCATTACTTTCCTCCAACAGATAGGCATTGTTCCCGTGGTAAGCTGTAATTTTGAACAGGCCCAGCCACAGGTGGTTGAATTTTCCATGTTTTCCCTTGTTTTTGTTCTTAGCATCCCATTTTAGTACCCAGTCTGCAGGTTTGAAGTCATCCTCTTTGGTACGTTTGTCAAAATCTTCCTTGATCTTCTCTTGACATAGTTGGGCATTGTTCAAATCTTTTTCTCTAGTCTGTTGCATGCTGATGAGTTCATCTTCCCTTCTACGAATGGCATTCATCTTTGCTTCTTGCTCCTCTAACAACTTCATCACTAGAAATCCGAGTGATGTAGGAAAGATGGCTTATGTACCATAGATGATCTGGAAAGGAGATGTAGCAATATACCTCTTTGGGGATATCCTCTCAGTCCACAACGCATGAATGAGTTTCTTCTGCCATGCCTTTTTATTCTGCTACAATAATTTTTTTATGATTCTAACCAGGCTTTTGTTTGAAGACTCAGCCAATCCATTTCCTTGAGGGTAGTATGACGTAGAATGGCCCAGAGTAATATTATAATCATTGCAAAATTTCTCAAATTTTTTAGACTTGAAGGCCGTTGCGTTGTCAATTATAATCTTGACCAGGCATCTGAATCTGGACAAAATATTGTCTTCTAGAAATCGAATGATAACGTCATATGAAGATTGTTTGGTAGGAACAACCTCAATCCATTTAGTAAAATAATCTGTGGCAGTCAGGATCCATTTGTGTTGAGTTGAAGATTGTGGATGTATCTCTTCTATGAAATCTAGGCCCCATTGCCTGAAAGGAGCTTCTACTGAAATAGGCTTCAACGACAGAGACTACAAATTTCCTTTCCCATCGAAGATTTGGCATTCATAGCACTTTGACACTTCCTTATAAACATCGAGGAAATTACTAGGCCAATAAAAACTAGCTCTTAACATTTTGTGAACAGTTGTCTTCCAATAATGATGACCTCCATAGTCTCCTTTATGGAACTCTCTGATGGTCCTCTTCGCTTCCTCTTCTTTCAAACAGCTYAGTAAAATTCCTCCYGGGTCTTTCCATCATAGCAATCCATTGACAATGCATAATTTCACCACCTTTAGTTTCAAGAACCTAGCCTTTGTTTTTCTATACTCAGGCAGGGCTTGCAGATTTTTTAGTACAAAGATAATGTATGCATACCACGAAGAGTTAAGAAAATTCTAAGATATCCATGGATTCGCCCTTTCTTTCTCTATTGTATTTTCTGACATATCTGTAGTGAAGTTTATTCCCAAGAGTTCGCAGTTTGTTTGCGCCATTAGTCTAGAAAGTCCCTGCCCTTTGATCAATTTAGTGGGCTTGATGTCAATATCATATTCTAATAGTACTGCAATCCATTTTACCCTCTTTCCTTCAGGACCGGGTTGTGCTAAGATATCTTTTACTGAGCTACTAGGGACATAAGCAATAGTATGTGAATGCAGAATATACACCCTGAATTCTTTCAATGCTTTGACCAAAGCATATGCATACTTTTCCATGATGTCATATTTTAACGGAGAATCTCTCAAGGTCTTACTGTATTATTCTATGGGCTTCTCAAAATCCAGGTCGTCCTTCTAGATTAATACCCCTACAATTGTGTGTTCTAAAGAAAAAGAGAATAGTATGAAATCTTTCTTGAAATTTGGGCTAGCTAGTACAGGAGCCTTTGTCAATGCTACTTTGATGTCTTCAAAATAMTTTCTAGCTTCAGGGATCCATTTGATTTCATTTCCCTTCCTTAACATGTTGGTAATATGTTTTATGATCTCTTGTAAATTTGGAATAAATCTTCTCAAGAAATTTACTTTACCTAGAAAGGATTGTACTTCCTTTTTGCTTCTGGGTATGCCAATCTTCAAGATTCCTTCAACCCTGTTGGGGTATACCTTTATTCCTTCCTTATAAATGATATGCCCTAAGAGCTTCCCTTCTTTCGTGGAAAAATTTGACTTTTTTGGTTTCAGTGATATGCCAAATTTTCTTCATTTCTTGAACGCCCTTCTGAGATGTTTGATGTGCTCCTCATCTGTAGAAGAATACACAGTAATGTCATCTAGGTATATAACAATGAATTTGTCTTTTTCCTCTGCAAAGGATATGTCCATAGCCCTTTGGAATGTTGCTCCAACATTCATAATCCCAAATGGAATTTTGGCATACATGAATGTCCCCCAAGGTGTGGTGAACGTTGTCTTTTCTTGATCATAAGGATGCACCATGATCTGGTTGTATCCCAAGAAACCATCAAACATTGACATATTTTGAGAGCCCACTACCTTCTGTAGAATGTGGTCCATTTTGGGCAAAGGGTAATTATCTTTAAGAGATACATTATTCATATTTCTGAAGTCTACACACAATCTGATCTCCCCACTCTTCTTTTTGACAGGCACTAAATTTGCTACCCATTTGAAGAATCTTAGGGACACTATGATTTTTTCTTCAAACAATTTCTTTACTTATTTCTCTATCAATGGTAACAATAGAGGGTTTGTTCTCCTTACCTTTTTCTTAAATGGTTTGTGATCTTCTTTTATCAGGATAACATGTTGGATTATACTAGTATCATAAACTTTCAACTCATCGTCGCTCCAGGCAAAAACATCAGGGAATTACTTCATCAATTTTACATACCTTTCTTTGACTTTAAGGTTGAGATTCTTGGACATTTTAATGGTCTTCAGATCTTCTGGAGTCCCAATGTTACAGTCTTCCACGTCCCCTTCATCTATTGTGATCTTTGGACTTCTGGCGACATCGTTGTTATCAAAACATTTCTCTAATGGTACCAGGCCTTTGGGGATATTGTTTCTCTTTAGCTGCACAATATCTCTGCCAACAATTTTATTGTCAAAGTATCCTTCTTTGGTGAAAACCACTGCACCTACTTCATCATCGCAATTTTCATCATCAATGCTTAAATTCTCGAACTCATTTTCCATCCTGAGGAATCTTTCTATCTGTTTATCATCTTCGAAAACTTTCCAGTGTTTCATATTGTCTTGTATCATTGGTTTGTACTTGACTTTGACCTTGTAGCTTTTTTCAGGGAATATCAAGACTTTGAACACCACTTCTGAAGTGGCCAATGCATCCACGACCTGATTTTGTTCCTGTGGAATTGCTGAAAGGTTGCATTCTAAAAATTTCTCAAGGAGTTCTAAGACCATATTTTTGTAAGCCCTCAGTCTAGGATGTCTGGCCTGGTAGATACCTTTGATTTGATTTATGATGAGTTCATAATATCCGAGTACAACAATACTTTCGGCACCCAACTCTTCCAAAACTTTCAATCCCAATATTAACGCCTCGTACTCGGCCATATTATTTGTACATTCAAAAATGAGTTTGTAAGAGAACAATTTCGCATCTCCTGTGGGATGATTTATCCACATGCTATCCCTAGATCCTTCTCTGCATGCGGCTCCATCAAAGTTCATTTTCTATATCTGATCCTCTGGGTCACCCTGTTGTTTTGAAATTTCTTCTAGATGTTTCTCGGGTATACCTTTATCTTCCAGGACTATTTCTGTTTCTTCTGCTCCTGAGCATATATCATTGAAGAAAATGGAAGACCCCAACTCAGTGCTTACTGAGTATATAGGATGGTTGGTAGGTTGTGATTTTTTGCTGACCATATACTTCATTAGAACTTCCCTATACAATCTTTTGTCTTGAACAAAGACAAGAATAGTGGCATATGACATGTCCATCTGGAGGGTTCCTTTCAACTTTTCATCCCACGACCTGGACAACAGCATGCCGAATTCCAGAGGGATATCAGCAACCACTACATCCATCACCATATTCTCCGTCGGGATTTGTGCCAGAGAAACAACCATGTCCTTTATCATGCCAAGGCATTTCACCTTCCTTGAATCAAAAGAGAACAGATCCTTGTAGGGTCTTCTGACGTCAAGGCCCAGTTGTTCCATGACCACTTTAGGCATCAGATTGTGAGACACTCCAGAGTCCAGCATAGCATTGTGTAAAGTCATGTTGTGGATTTTTAAGCTTATATAAAAAGGAGGAACTTCTTCACTTTCACTGCTTTCTTCTACTCTTGGCCCAAATAAGATGGTTGGGTGATCATATTGTATGTTTAGGGTATCAGAGGTTTGTCCCATCTTAAGCATCTTGATGATATGACTCCTATATTCACTATTTCTGATCAATTCATTAAAGGGTACCAAAATCTTGATCTTAGCCATCTCACTTTCGAAGTCAAAAGAGGATGGAGTTTTTTCTACCTCTTTAGTGACATCTTCTTTCCTCATCAATATTCTCTTCTGTGGTTCCTCTTTCTGCTTGCCCTTATCCATAGCCTCCTTTGTAGCAGAGTCTTTCACAGGGGAATCTTTTTTGGGATGACTAGAAGAGGGAAAGTTACTCTGAGCATATTTGGCGGGGTTTGCCTTTGGGAGATTACCTTTCGGATGATTTTGAGGCACCCTTTGATTTCAGAGATTGTATTGCCTTTGGAATTGCATGATGGTGTTTTGCAATCTGGTCTCATAATCTCAGTTTCTTTGTCATCACAACAGTTCACATTATCTTCAAAATATCCATCATAATATTCATCTATATAATTATTCTGAAAAGGGAGTCTTACTTGTTGTTCTCCCTTATTTCCTTGATTTGTTTGGTCTTCTTGAGCCACCTGATTACCTTGGTTCCTTTGCTCTCTTTTTCTGATCTGTGGACCAGTGGGTCTCCTTTGATTTCTAGGTGGACCATCGACATGTTCCCTAGGGTTGGGTTTGTTTCCCAGTGCCATTTTTTCCATCATCCTTTTCATCTTTCTCATCATCGCTTCGAATATTTCTTCTGACGTTTGTGATGTGGAAGTTTGTGCCTTATCCTGATTTTTACACATGTTTCTGCCAGAACTAACTTTCATTTTTCCTGAAGCCATAAGGTTTACTTCGACTTCAATGGCATATGTCATCATATCATCTAGCGTGGAAGATCTTTGTTCCCTCAATAATAAAGAAAAATCACTTTCGAAGGAATCAACATATCTAAGATGAGAAGCTTTGGGTGGGGGTTTTACTTTGTTAGGAATAGCATTATATACCTTCATGAATCTAGTTGAAAACTCCTACACTATTTCATCAAGCGACCTCTTCATATTATTGTAGTGTGTCAACAACTGAAGGGGGTTTTTCTT
>ML791091.1:274482-290096 GCA_009831015.1 Picea engelmannii | reverse complement strand
TGAGAAGCTTTGGGTGGGGGTTTTACTTTGTTAGGAATAGCATTATATACCTTCATGAATCTAGTTGAAAACTCCTACACTATTTCATCAAGCGACCTCTTCATATTATTGTAGTGTGTCAACAACTGAAGGGGGTTTTTCTTATCCCCCCATCTGGCAAGGAAGATTGTCTCAAAAGCTGTGAAATCTGCGAGACTTCCTGGTGCAAGGGATCTAAACCATTTTCTTATCTCTCCTGCAAGGATTTGCGTAAACAATGTCATTTTTACATCTATGTAATCCACCTCCTCAAAGTCTATGAAATCATTAAACTATTCTAGGTGTTTCTGGGTTGATACGTTACCTTCAACATCATATAGCTTAATCCTTAGGTTGTACTCCTGGGGTAAGTCATGAAATATAGAAGGTAGTATGAGAGGAGAAAATCTAGTTGCCATAGTTGTTGCGAGGGGTTGAAGAGGCTAGAATTGAATCTTGGAATTTTTTTTCATCAAATAGGGTCTCGTCTAAACGAGATTCGGACCTGGTTCTGAACAGGGAATGTTCAAATTTTAGATCAAACTCAAGGTCTTTGATACTGATCAATCTATCTCTAGGTAAGGACGAATATCGATCTGGATGTAACACAAGGGTTACTGTCTTTTGTTTTATTCTTTGGCCAAGCTTTTCAGGGCTAGAGACAAGGATTGTAGGCTCTGGGTCTGGATTTCTCCTGGTGTGGATTTTCTTAGGAGCTAGGGTTTCTATCTCACACAGTGTAGTACAACTGGTCCCTAAGTAAGGGAGTCACCAGGGTAAAGATAATATTCAGCCAATAAGGTGTTTGGTCCATTGTCACCCTTATGGATCAAACTAAATCTTTAAGTCATTTTCCCATGGATTTTTTTTTTTATTTCATCCCCGACAACGGCGCCAGAATGTTAGCACTCTATAAATTTTGTCCAACTGAATAGACAAACGACAGAGGTAACTATTTCAACCAGCTCTAGAGCTGAGGCACTAGCCTTCTCAACTCAGAGAAGGCTCTCTCGTGTCACTTGATATATCAATGGAAATTGGTGGCTAGATTTGGTTTGTTTAGGAGATTTTTAATAAGGTTGTTGGCAAAGAAGGGAGGAACACTATGGGCTATGGAGTCAAAATTCTGAAAGTGAATGGAAACAATGCATCAAGCTGATAGAACTCTCTAGAGAACAAAGGCTAAATAAGGTGACGAATCTGAGTCATTCTTGAAATAAAAAGATGTGTAGGAAGATAAAGAAGACAAACAAATGCATCAGAGCATTGTTGAAATGAATTCAGAATAAGTTAAGAAGACAATAACATAGTTTAAATTGCTCAAGCCAAGAGCATCACAGGACGAATTTTGGGCCTTTAAAGTATCCAATTTAAATAGAATAAATTGTAAATGAAATGGCAGGCTACAGGAAATAAATACGATGAAAGGAAACAAAGATCATATAACCACCCATTAGAATCTTTTCATAGAGACTTCAAAATCTTCTGCATTTGTATTCAATTCAGATTCAACAAAATTAACAAATATAGTTTGATACAACCAAAAGGTGCTCTTGCACTTCTTCCAACATTAACTAATTCAAGTCTCTTAGTACTTATACAAATTGATAAAAAATAATTGAAACTAAAATGTGTCATCTTTTGTAACAGTTTCGGATGTCAGTTTCGGTATACGAAATGACTTACAATCATTAGCAAAAAGAAACATTTCAACATCATGAATAGTCATCTGACCGCTTGGCTGCTTCCACTACATCTGTTCTGCCTTATGCTTCCATTGGATCTGCAAGATTGGTGACAGCTAGAGATCATCTGTTGGTTCCAAGGACGTGGCATTTTGTCTTACCTAATCACACAAGTTCTTTCCATTGCACATCAGAGGGGATCTCATAATCCCTCATTTCTTTAATCAAAATTTCTAGATCGATGCATGTTGCGTAGGACATGACCGGTATGCTGACTTTCACTATTTTGAACTTGTTCATAATTTCGAAATCGGTAGCTAAATGTTCTACCAAGCTAGGGACTTTCAGACTTTCTTCCATATCTTCAAACTTGGAATGGTCCATCCTGCATTGCATGAGAAGAGTGTGATCATATTCCTACTTGTATAATGAGAATTTACCGTCCCAGAATGAGGGGAGTCCTTTAGAAAACAATTGTTCAAAGGCGTCTTTAAACTCCTATATGATATGGTCCATTTGCACAGCTTTTTTCTGGACCAATCTGAGCAGGTTGTTTTTGGCAATGGTTCTCCTAGCTAAAATGATTAAAGTGGTCCTGTATTTCACACCGATGGTCTGAAGATCAGCAATTGGTATAGCATTTAGTAAGTTGATGGAATTTTGGGCCCATTCTGAGGGCTTCTTTGCTAACACTTCATTTACAATAGCACATTTGTTCCAAGTTGTAGCAACCATGTTGTCTTTGTCATTGATAAAATTTAGATAACTTCTGAAATTAGCAACCTCCACAACAATTGCATCCCATATTACATGTTTGGCTCCCTGCAGTAGCGTTTTTCCCTTCAACCTGGTTTTTAGCTTGTTCACTCTTTCTTGTAGGTCTTGGTTCTCTCTGTGGAGTTGAGCTAATTTATCATCCTTCACCTTCATCTCTTGTTTCGAATTTTCTAAGTTTTCTTTGAGACCCTTGATCTCACCTGTTTTCAAACTTATCTGGCACATAGCTTGAACTAACCCCTCGACACTTGATCTAGCCTCTACATTAGCAGGAATGATAATTTCCATATATGATTTTGTGGCCTGCATTTGTGACCAACTTTCTTTCTCTTTCTCCAATTTCAACACTTTAGCCTTATAGTCCAAGGCCTCTTGTCTGAAGGTTTCCTTTTCCTGCTCCAAAGAAGTTAACTCTGTTGTCTGTGGATGGTGCGTAGGTGACATTTTCAATATTTTCTTCAAGCTTTGGATCATCTTGTCCTTTTTGTCCAGAGAGGCATTCACCCCCTATGGAACTTCAGAATCTAATCTCTTTACCTGCTTCATCCAAGATTTGTTGGACACCTTTTATTATTTCAGTTGTCCATCTAGCATCAATACATGTGTTGTCAACATTGCAACCTTTAGAGCTAAGTTTAGGTAATCAGCGTATAACATATCACTGACATTTATATGAAATTTTACTTTGTCAGGCACGTCGATGTTCTCATAGTGTACCTTGAACTCAGATACATTATCATTGTCGACCACTGTAATGTTGAATGTCTTTTTCTCGACATCTCTGATTGAGAGTAGGTGAGCTTTATGCTGAGATGTCCCTTCTACTTCAGGAAAAATTTCCTTTATATCACTATTTGTCATACTCCCTTTCACAGAATACTGATGTATCAAGTCTTCATTAGATTGATAAAGCGTCCCAGGAGTCTGGCCAAATACGTGTTTCCTACTACTGAAAACCTTCATGCTGCCTTCATTTTGTGGTTTGTTCTCAGGGTTGATTACTTTGTTCTAGACCATGGTCTCTACCATCTCCATGCTCGTCCTTTCTTTCTATTCTTACTCCTCCAAGTCAATAATTGGAAAGGGTGATGTGACTCTCATCTTCTTGAGGGTGTCTTGTTGGCTGCTAGCCCCTAGGGCTTATAAACTACTTCTCTTATTGTAGATGCTCATTTTAGGATCTTTGATAATCAACCTGGGTGAGGGTTTTTGTGTTGAGCTTTGTTGTAAAGTGAGCTTTGTCTGTTTTGCTTGATCATGCAACATGATGACCTCCATTTCTGTGCAGGTCTCTATATTGTCTAATTTATCTAGTTCTTCAACGTGCTCATGTTCATAAGGGACTTGTCTGCTTGATAATCTCCTCTTTGATATAATCCGATGTGGATCATATATTCTTCCTTGCAACTGTGTGAACCCAAATTCATTAAGTTTGGATTGAACCTGAGGCAAGCAAGACTTTCTCTTCACCACAAAAGGACCTACCAAGAATGATAATTTCAGATTAGAAGCCTTGTGAGCCTTGTGGAAATGCTCAGTCTCTGAGATGACCCTTTGTCTTATAAATTCCAAAGAAAATATCCTAGGAGTCAGAAAAACTGGTAAAATGTGAGGTCCTTCTCAGCATCCGTATACCCAAATCATGGTGGACTGAGTGAAAAACATCCAGTATCCCATCATATTCTCTGGACTCAGCTGCAACGAACTCTTCATTTTTCTAGGACTCTTGGAAGATATAAACCAAAAATGAGACTGTATATTCTGGACATGATCTTGTTGATGAATATGAGCATGGTGATATTTTTACACTCGATTGAAATAAATGAAGCCTTGGGAAGCTTGGTGTTATTAGATCCCAGAAACATATCAACAAGTGAGAATAGTATCTGAAATGTCTGAACGAGTTGAAGTTAACCAGTTGTTGATGTATGTTTTCTGCATTAAACTCATCAAAACTGACATGGACTGACTGCCCAGATAGGAAGAAAAACAGCAGGAACCCTAGCATAACCTCTACCACAAACTTGTCATTGTCTAGACCTAGAATCTGACTCAGCAGAGAACAAGCCCACCGGACTTTGATGATCATGACGCTTATACTGACAGGCAAGGATGGACTCTCTGAATAATGTTCAGTTTTGACTATGGTTTGTAGAAACGATATTTTTTCCTTGAGTGGACATTCTCTATAAATAGTAATCATTCTCTATTCCTCAAAGTGTTTTGACACTATAGAGGAGACATCTGGTATATTTAGAGCATGTGGAAGTGACAGACCATCTATTTTACATCAAACTTCTGACCCTAATTTGTTTAAGATGACTCTTTCTTTCTAGGAATATCACTCTGCACACCAACTCACAAATTCAGGGAATGGGAAAATTGTTTCTACAACATAAAGGGTGAAAGAGGCTTGAGCCACTTCAATAAAGGATATGTGGGATTCAACGTCATTCATCAAATTCGTCTTAGACACAAAAACAAGCGAGACTATTGTCATTGTGTCAAAAACGTTAGAATCTCTGTCAATTAGGGCATCCTCCCTGGAGGAAATATCTGGTTCACTCACGGACCAAACAGTAGGTTTGGTAGTCATTGTGAAGAATACATGATAATCAGTGAACAAATTGGTCTGGTTTGGTTATGAATTTCAAAATTTGAATAGAAGCTTTGCACCAAATCTTCGAACATTCGACTGCTTCGAATACTCATAGAATAATGCCCAGGGGTTATTCCTTTTATAGGCATCTATTACCATCGGAGCTTAGAGAAAACTAGTTTTAGATGAACCACCTTTAGCCCCGATGTGTATTAGAGGACGCCATGTATCCATTATTTAAACTAGGGCATTTTTTCGGGTCCCCCCTCTGTCATCTAATCCTCGTGCTACTTCAATCGTTGAAAGACACCTCGACTGTCGATCTGGGTCGCTTCAAGATCTACGGTTCCCGTCTTTCCTAGAAACTATGTCATCGAAGGTTGAGAAAAGGTGGTTTCAATCAAACAACCCTCCTCTCTGACATACTTCTAAGGGTGCCACGCGTCCTATAAAAAACCATGATAGTTTTTTCTGGCCCGCCCTCGACCGCTTAACTTCCATGCTAGTTATCTCACTGATACATTTCCCAACCGTTGATCCAGGCCACTTTCGGGATCGATGGTATTTCAAGATTTACTCTTTATATCTCTGGTATTTCATCCATACGCCACCAGGTACAGCCGGGTCTTCCAAATTATCACAGCTCTGTGGCGATTTAATCTCCCATAGATTTATGAAACTTGGATGCTATCTGGGAATTATATGGTGATAACAGGGCACATGGACATAACAGTCGTCCATGTGAACCTTACATATGCTCGAGTTGTAGGAAGACATGTTATGGGCCTATAGATCCCATTGGACAACATATCTTCATCGAGGAGGTTAGTATCTAAACCCTCTCTATGCTCTTCATCGTTATATATTTATTTTTTATTTTGTGTATTTATATAGATATTTGATTTTATGTTGTTTTGTAGTTGTTGTGTCCCAGCAGAAAACCCTCTATGCCTATGGATACATCAGTTCCTAGCCCCATCATTGATGTCGCAATAGAGGCAACATGTTCATTGTGTGCATCGTACACACAAGGATGTATCACATTTAATAGATCAACATAGTCATTTCTTTATTTTATGGCATCCTCAAAAATTTTATATGTTCTTTTGTTTCTATAGGATTTGGCACCAGGCAATGCCAGGGATTGTCCATCTAGGATGGACAAGTCACCAGTGTCACAAGTATCATGTGTAATTTTAAATATCGTATAATTCTCAAATTATTTTTGTTTATGTTTTTTAATTTTACTATTTGGTACTAATAGTTCAATTTTATTCATATGTATGCAGGATGTCGATATATTTGCTACGTATAGTAGTATTTCACCCCTTGGGCACCTAGGAATTTCTTTTGGGATTCCTTTATCCAGGCTTAGGGTGTTGGAATCACTTGTACATCTTGTGAGGGTCCATCACATCCCACCTCTCTACCACCCACCCCCACAACCACGTTTGGCCCCATCTATAGAAAATGCCATAGTAGAGGTTGTCACGGAGCAGGTTGTACAACCTAGTGATCCATATGCCAGTGAATATCCATCGATGCATGACATATTCACGGTGAGATAATGCATTGATAATAATTTTTTATGTTTCATGAAAACAATGTTTGCATATTTGTTTAATTTTCTTGACTTGATATTTGTAACTCATGCATGGTGGAATTGCAGGGATATTGGGGTCACGAAGGAGGGTAACACCCTCACGATTGACAGTTTCATATGCATTGTCTTAGGTTAAATTATAAAGTATCAATTTGTATGTATATTAATTCATTGATGAAAAAAACTTATAACATTGTGACAGCAACACCCCCTTCTCTCTTGGGTATTTTGGGACCCCCCGGTCTTGGATCTTAAATATCCTGAGCTGAATTAGCTCTTCAGGCCTTCAACAAAACCTAAAAACTCAAGGCACACATAGGTCCCCTCGATGTCCCCTACAAGCTCAAACTACCTACAACTCCACTCTATGGCGCTTGGCGACACTGATTGGTGAGTACTAGTCTCGTGCTAGAATCTTTCTCCTATGTGACCATGGGATATAACATCAGGCCAACCCCTTCTCCACTTTCGGCTTCGACGATATTGAAACATCCTCCTCTAGTTCCTCTCAAAACACATTTCTCTGAACTCATGGATCTCTACCATGTGTCTCCCTAGATTTGTCGGTCCAGTTGTCCTTCAGGTTTCACGATTTTGTGAAATTTCACTTACTCCACACTTGCTTCCCTCAGACCTGTACCTTTTGAATTCTCTAATCCACTTCCATGTGTCTCCTTGCAGCCAACGGTTAATATTCACCTCACGAATTCGTGATTTCAACGATCCCACCTTTCAACACCTCAAAATGCTCTGAATTCCAAAATGACAAAATGCCTGGCGACTTGCCTTCGTGCAACCTCTCCCAGTCCCTCCTGGACGGATCTCGGTTTTATGATTATGGGAAACCTCAAAGGAATCCTCCTTTTGAATATTTTTCGATGGTCTCCCTCCTGAGCTTGTTCTTTTCGAACCCTTACCTTCTTAGAATACTCCTTTCAACACTTTGTCAAATCTCTTCCTGTGCACGCCTTGCAACAGGTCCTCCTCTACCACTCAGCTTCTTTGTGGATAACTCCCGCTAATCCTTCTGAACTTCTAAGTCAAAATAATTTGTCGCACACTCCTTCCAGACGAACTTCCCTCGAGTTTTATTTCCATAAATTTCTGAGTCAACATAGGCTCTATCACGCACACCTTGCGGATGTTTTTCACTCCTTGCACCTATAAGATTCACGTTATCTCTTCTAAGCTTATGAGATGAAACAGACTCTGTTAATGCACCTCTTGTAGAGACTATGCACACTTGAACTCGCTTGTAGAAGAGAAAACAATTGAAACTTATTTAAATCTTCACAAGTTCATGCATTCAACCATGTAAATGCATACACAAACACAAGAACGAGAAATAACATAGTTTCAAATAAACAAAAAGTCTACCATTCATTCATTTAGATAGACACAAAAATACCATAAATTTGGAAAAATGATCCTCTGTTATATTCATTCAATTGAAATATACATGTGTTCATACACCACTTCCCGGTAGCTCTCAACTCTCAGCTACAATGGCAACAATCTATACAATAGATTCAATAACCTTCTCTGGGAAACAATACAAAGCTTTATACAAGAGGGGCTCTTCGAGTTCTTCCCTCCAACTACTCTAGAGTTATCCTATCAAATTAAAATCTATCAACCACTAGAATTTATTACAATAAATATTCATGACAGACAGATAAGATCGAACACATTGAATCTATACTATGCTCAACTACATTAAAAGAAATTACACTCCCTGATGTCCTCATGAAATCATCCAGCTCTATAGCATTAAATATGTTCTTTAATTACAATTCCTTTTAAAATATTTGTGTGATAAGCGTCCTTCAAAATTTAAAATTCTTCAAAATGTGCGCTAGTGCACCTAGCTGTCCTTTGCTCGTGCTTTGCTAGCGATGCTCCTGCATCACATTTTTTATTCTTTGTGCAGTCTCTAGAGAGTCGAAGCACACCCAGGCCTAGAACCTCTCGCGTTGCATCCTCGAGAAAGAGAATAAAGATATATTTTCAGGATGCTCATGACGGTGGCGAGGGTGTCAATGGTCAATGATTGACGAACTACTGCCATTTTGTAGCTGAGACACAATATAGATGTTTTTTATGTAGGGCACTTGTTGTCACTTTGTATACTGGGCACAAGTTGTCATTTTGTAAAAAATGTACAATTTAGATGATGTTGAGTATATATATATATATACATTCCGTGGCACATTTTTTATGTTTCTCATTGTTTCTACATTTGATGTTCATGAATATATGAATCCCAAAGTGTATCAATTTTATGTGTATTAATCCCATGATTTGTTTATAAAGTGATTATAAATACTTGCATTACTCGTTAAGGAATAGCTTATGGTGGAAAATATTTTTAAGTGCTAAATCCATAAGAAATTAATGGTTCTCAAGTATCATTTCTTGCAAATCAACCATGTATCTATACATCATCAATAGATCATTCCTTCTGCTTTATTTGCATGAATGTTGTGGATTTCCATATTCTAACTCACATCCAATAATATGGACTACCTCTTGAGTTATCTCCATCTAAATACAATGACAATCCAAACTCAAATAGTGGTCACTTGAAAATATTGAGACCTTAAAAAAGTCATATTACAATAATTTATTATAGAAAAAAAATTTCTCATTTATCTTCTACATAATTGTAAATTACTTAACAATTTCATCTCAATGTTATTTTCTAGGGCACACACATTATTCCCCTCTTTATATGCATGACATATATAAAATTATTTTATTTATGTGTAACCGTTCATAAATGCCAAAAGACTAGTCAAGGACTTTTTGTGTAGTGGGTATATGTAAATTTTGTTAAACCTATCAATTATTAATAACATTTATTCAATCTTCCATGATGTCCACTAAACTTATTGATTTTGATCAATTAAACGAGAGAGTTCACATGGAAACTAGATCTTAGGATGGGCATCATTTTCCACCTACAAATAAAGACTTTGAGGTTACATTTCATGACACACTATAGAAAGTAATCTTATGTTACCAAAATTCCTCCAGGGATACTTGAAACCATTATTCTTTTCTCTTCACCATCTATGAGATTTTATTTCACATTCCTACCCAATTTTTGGGTTAGAGCACACAAGGAAACAAAGGACCCTCCCAAACCCAATCCAAAAAACATTTTCATGCCATGCCATTTCTATGTCGTTGTCATTCCTTGCCAATTCATTCCATGCATGCCATTTTAATTTCCACACCATTTTCAAACCTTTCCATGCCATGCCATTTCCATGTCATGCCATGTCATTTCCATGTCTTTCTGTATCAAAGAATTTACATGCCAATGATATGCCTTACCAAGACATGTCATTCCATTTCCATGTCATTATCATGCCATGTCATTTCCATTCCTTTCCAAGCCATGCCATGCCATTCCATTGTCATGTATCTTCCCATGCCTTGTCATGTAGTTTCCCATTTTAACCTATATAATAATAAATATAACTTTCCAATGTCATGCCATAACATTTCCATTCCTCGCCAAGCCAATAAATGATATTAAAACCAATTTACAACAGGATAAATATAACAACCCTTAACACAAGTAATCATTAAAACAAATGGGGATGAAAATGCAAGAATAAACTAGGGTTTCGATAACAAATGCTTGCTGAAACGCAAGATGACACATAAAAACCCTAGAATATTCAAGACATCAAGAAATGGTATGGTATGGTATGCATTGGAAATGGTATGGTATGCATTGACAATGGTATGTTATGGCGTGGTATGCATTGGCAATGGAAATGGCCATGTTATGCATTGGCAATAGAAATGGTATGCATTGGTATGGTATGCATTGCCTTGACATTGTCTTGTATGGTATTCATTCGAAATGGTATGGTATGGTATGGTATGGTATGCATTGCCAATGGAAATGGTATGCATTTCCTTTCCATTTTATGATATGCATTGGAAATCGTATGGTATACATTGGAATTGGAAATGGAAATGGAAATGGTATGGTATGCATTGGCAATGGTATGCTATGACAATGGTATGGTATGGTATGGTATGCACTGGCAATGGCAATGAAAATGGTAT
The DNA here is from genome assembly GCA_009831015.1 of Picea engelmannii. NCBI lineage: Eukaryota > Viridiplantae > Streptophyta > Pinopsida > Pinales > Pinaceae > Picea > Picea engelmannii. Next base: position 279,328 of record ML791091.1, on the reverse strand, counting down.
GCATTTCCTTTCCATTGCCTTGTATGGTATGCATTGGAAATGGTATGGTATGGTATGGTATGGTATTAATTGGCATTGGTATAGATTGGCAATGGAAATGGCATGCATTGGCAATGACAATTCTATGCATTGGTAATGGAAATGGTATGCATTTTCTTTCCATTGTATGGTATATGCATTGGAAATGGAATGGTATGGTATGGTATGGTTGTTGGAGTTAGTTCACACACACCTAGGATTTATTTTTCCTAAGGTTTTTATTTGTTCATTAGTTATTATTAGTCATTATCCAGTCTCCTATGTTTTAAGAGAGAATATTCCACCTAGAGAATATTCTCTTTCAGTTCACACTTCGGTTTGACTAGTTGAGTTGAGTTTAGATGTTGCATTGGGATCATCACCATGATAATTCGACCTTGCCTTGGTATCATCACCAAAGTGGCGCATTAGCCTTGATTCCTTGAGTTAACTCCTCACTATGTTATGTTCAGTCAGCTAACTAAAGGCTAGTTGACTAGTTAACTCAACTAGGTGGCAGTTCACTCCCATAACTGCCTGAGAGACTAGAATAGGTGGCAGTTCACTCCCATAATTGTTGGTGTGTGTCCATATGACTCTAGACCACCACTATGGAGACTTGTTTCACCTCAAGTCAAACTCATTGAGTTATACAGTGTATATCATGTGTAAATTATTTATTATTCACAACGGTTAATGAGAATTCTTCCATTCTTTCTCTCCTTCTTCTTTTTCCAATTCTATCTGAAAATGTGTGTATCATTGTTTAGCTAGATATATTATGTGCAGGTTCAACACATTTACATGGTATCATATCTAACGGACTTCTAAGCAAAAGCTACACCAAAAAATTTTGCAGGTACAAAAGATTGAAGATAGCGGAAAGATGGAATTCCAAAAAGAATTCATTCTTACACCTTACAACTATTTTGCATGGAAGGAGAAAATAACCATACATATATGATCTAGAGGGTTGTATATATTAACCATGAATATAGATACAGAACCGACATCAGCCATCGAAAAATCCAAGTACTTAAATCGCATGGATGAGGCACTTGAAACAATTTGCAGTCTTATTTCTCCCGATCTTCGTTTTCATATATCTTCTTGTAAGACTCCCAATGAAGCTTGGGCCATATTGGAAGGGATATTTTGAAAATAGGATGAGATGAGGGGACACATGCTGGAGGTGGAGCTGCTCACATTGGATCCAAAAAGATTCGAGAATATCCAAGATTTCTTTAGAAAATTCAAGGATTTACTGATGCAACTCAAAGCTTGCGGGGTTGACAAATCGAAGGAGGAGAAACAAATGGTTCTCACCATTCTCTCCAAGCTTGGTCCTAAATTATCTGTATTTGTATCCACATTCCATACTGTCAGATTCTCCTCTGGAGCCACCTGGAAGATGCCTTCTCTTGAGGATTTTATCGAATCCCTGACACAAGAGCAAACCAAGCTCATTAACGTGGGCGAAATCAAAGGCCCAAGGGTGAATGCACTCATTGTGCATGATGGAAACCAAAAATATCAGAAATATAAAGACAAAGATAAGAGGAAATCTCATGCACATATAAAGAAGGAAGGGTACACAAAACCCTTCACCGATGCCTCCGGATCCAAAGGAGAAAAGGGAAGAAAAGAAGAGAAATGCACATACTGTCACAAAGGATTCCATTTGGAATATGCATGCATGAAAAAACAAATAGATCTGATGTCTCAGATACTTCAACAAAACAACCTTGGATATCGCATCCCCGAGGGTGAAAATAAGAAGAAGCCAAAAGATCTGCATTCCAAGAAAGGCAATTCTAGCCATGCCTTGATTGCAATCAACTCCTCTCTCGATTCTTGGATCGTAGATTCAAGAGCATCACATCACATGGATGCCTCAGAAACAGTCTATTCTTCTTTGGATGCATGCAAAGGTCCTCCTATTCTAATTGGGGACAACTCTTCTGTCGAAGTCACCGGCAATGGAAGGATTGAACTCACCAATGGAAGCTTCAAGAACGTGTTGCATGTTCCCAAGCTTTCTGTCAACCTTCTCTCTGTGTATTAGAGGACGAATTTTGGCACCGGAAAGAAAGTCATATTCACACCAAATTATGTGGACATATACGACATGCAAACCAACTCCAGGGTTGCTACTGGTGAAGTAAATCATTAGTCTAGATTGTATACATTTTCTGAATTCATTAAACCTAATTCTGCTTTACTGCTTACTCATGCTGATGAAAGTAGTAGGATATGGAATGAAAGGTTTGGACATTTGAATTTCAGATACATGCAACAACTTAGCAAGCACATATTAGTTTATGGTCTACCAGACATCCATTTCTCCAAGGGAGTATGCGAGGGATGTGTTCTCGGAAAACACCCTCAAGAGAAATTCGTCAAAGGAAAGTCTTAGCAAGATTCTGCACCTTTAGATCTGATCCACAGTGACCTCATGGGTCCTTCTCCGCATCCATCGATCAGGAAAGTGAGGTTTGTTCTCATTTTTGTTGATGATTTCTCACATTTTACTTGGATCTACTTTCTCAGGAAAAAATCTGAGGTCTTTCAACACCTCAAAGATTTCAAAGCTTTGGTTGAGACACAGTCCAAAAAGAAGATCAAAGTCCTTCAAACTGGTAATAGGGGAGAGTATGTGAATCATGAAATTCATAATCTTTTCCATGAGGTAGGGATTCATTTGTAGCATACAGTTCCCTACACTCTGCAGCAAATCGGAGTTTCCAAGCGGAAAAACAGATCTCTAAAGGAGATGGCATCTTGTATGTTGCATGAAAAGTCATTACCAAAGAGACTATGGGCCGAAGCACATAACTGCGCAACATAAATCCAAAACATATCTCCTCATAGATATGTCAAGGATAAGACACCCTACAAGTCTTGGAGCGGCCTCTAACTGGAAGTGGCCCACTTTCACGTTTTTGGTTCACGTGCATGGGCCTCGATTCCCTCTAAAAAGAGGAAGGCACTTGATCCACAGAGCACTGAGTTCATTTTTTTTGGATACCTCGATGGTGTGAAGGGATATCGTCTTATTGATCTTTCCTCAAACCAACTCATCATTGAGAATAGTGTCCAATTCGAGGAAAGTGTCTCGCATGTACCTGAACAGTCGCATGCAAACACCTTCAGTCTTCCACCTGTCTGAGATGATGAGTATGCACATGCTGGATCTTATTCAGATTGGAGTCATGATTTAGAGGACTCATATGATTCAAATTCAGAGTTAGTACAGTCATATGCAGATTCAGAGCATCCAGATGCAGTCACAAAGCTAGAGCAGAGGCCCAAGTGGGCATAGACTACTCTTCAGGATGCAGGGGATCTCGTTGGTGATCTAGCCGAATCTAGGAGGACTCGATCTTATTTCGAGTAGCCTCCTATTGCACTCACTGCCACTGAACCATTTCCTTTTAGGCATCTTTTCTTGGTTCAGTCTTCAGATACACAGTCTTATGGCGAGGCTGCTGGAAATCCCTTTTGGGAATCCGCCATGCAGGAGGAGTACAACTCCCTCCTCGAGAACCTAACTTGGGATCTAGTTCCCCTTCCTTCTGGGAGGAAGCCTGTCATATGCAGATGGGTCTACAGGACCAATAGCACAGTGGATGGATAGATCAGCAGATACAAAGCCAGGATTGTTGCCAAAGGCTTTCAGCAGGTTCATGGTATTGACTATGATGAGATCTTCACTCCATTAGCGAAGATGGATTCCATACGATTGGCACTTGCCATTGCAGCAGCCAAGGGATGGCAATTCCATCAGATGGACGTGAAGAATGCATTTCTTCATGGTGATCTCTTTGAGAAGATCTACATGGAGCAGCCCCAGCAGGGATGATTTTAAGGATGGAAATTTATTTTAAAATGTAGAAACCTTGGTGAATCTTACTAATCCTTCATATGCCAACTATAAATATTTGGCGATATTTTTGTAAAAATATTCAAATTTCTAAGGATTTTATATAGTTTTTATAAATTTTTGGCGGTTTTTAAGGTAAAATAATTTTATCCTATAGAATTTGGGCGAATCATTTTTAAAATAGCGAATCTGGTTTTTGGAAAAACCATGGAAAATTAGCCCATGAGCGAAATTTATCCCCTAAAATCATCCATGAGCTGCCCCAGGGATTTATGCAGGACTCATGTTTGGTCAGTCGACTAAAGAGGTCACTTTATGGCCTCAAGTAGGCTCCGAGGGCATGGTATGCCAAGATGGACTCCTACCTGTTGTCATAGAACTTTGTACATTGTAAATTAGACCCGAATGTATACATGCTCAGTACGGTTGATTCACTTCTACTTTTAGTTCGGTATGTCGTTGACTTGTCAATCCTCGGTTGCTTGAATTCAGTGATTGGTGCAGTCAAGAGGATTCTTCATGATAGGTTTTTGATGATGGACATGGGTCTGCTACACCTCTTCCTTGGACTTGAGATCAGTCAGGATGCATCAGGCATCAAACTGTCTCAAGCTAAATATGCACGAGATCTCCTTGAGAGATTTCACATGAAAGACTGCAAGTCTGCTATGACTCCTTTCCTATCAGGAGTCAAACTTGAGGATGGTGGGGAGACTCCATTGGTTGACAACACACTGTACAGACAGCTAGTGGAGAGTTTGTTGTATCTCACACACTCCAGACCAGACCTCTCATATGCAGTTGGCGCGGTTTCCAGGTTCTTGCAGGAATTGCGTGAGCTACATTGGAAAGCTGCAAAGCATATCCTTAGATACATACAGGGCACCATCACCTTTGGGATTCATTATGTAGCAGAATCTACATTAGATCTCATTAGGTTTACTG
>ML791091.1:255864-270049 GCA_009831015.1 Picea engelmannii | reverse complement strand
TCCCAAAGCTCTTTTGCTGATGCACATGATCCCACCTTGGATTTCACTGAATCTGTCAATCCATCCAGGATGGTATCTATTGCCAGTTTGTTGTTCCTTTTTGCTTTCTTCTGAGCTGCAATCTTTGGTTTCTTCAAAGCATTATATCCTGAAGCAACTGAGAACCAAACATCTGCCCCAAGAGATTTTAAGTAAGTTTCCATTATATTTTTCCAATATTCAAAATTGCTTCCATCAAATGGTGTTATCCCATTTGGAATGTTGTCTTCCATTTCTTCATAGGATATTCCTTCCAGTGGTTAAATTGTATTTAAGGTAACCCGCTCTGATACCAATTGTTGATACTGAAAGGGGGATGAATCAGTATCAAATACAATTTAAAACATTTTTCAACTTATACTTAAACCATTCAACTATATCCAATGAGCAATGAACAATAGTATAAGAGTTACACCAATACACCATAATACACCATGCACAATATATGAGAAATAATCAATAGTTTATTGTTCAAGGGAAGTAATGACTTCCAAAGGTAGCTACATCTTCCAAATGTAGAGGGATGGATAAACCTCCAAGAGGAAGATACAATCCTCCAATATCAAGAGAGATTTGAACTCTCCATCCTTGCCCCTTCCATCCACACAAGAATATATGAGAGATAATAAAACTTTACATTAAATCATCACATAGAACCTGATAATGCTTCCTGAGAATTCTTCAATTTTTGCAATTATTCAATTCTTGGAGTACTTTGATCCTGTAGATAATATTACTCAATGTATTCTTTGAAAATCCTCCAATTTTCACTCCTTCAATCCTCCCCAAAAAGAGGTTATAGAAAGAATGGTAGACTTTATTCAATTTTGGTCTGTTCAGAAGACCCAACTTGTACAGCATGCCCCGCACTCAATATTTAACATCCAATTCTGAAACTCACAGACACGAAACTACAATCTGTAATATTTCCAATGGAAGTGGTCCCACTACATTTGGATTATGTATGAAAACGTTATGATTGTTTTACCTGGAACACATGTTTATTGAGTAGCTTCGAGATTGGTCACAAGCCCTATCTTCCATAGAGTGTATCTCCATAATTGTAGCGAATCGAGAGATGAAAGTTTTACCAGAGGTACCTTGATATGTATTCTCAATACCATAGCGATGTCACCATATGAATCGTTCTAGAAAAAAAGTTATAGCAAAAATGGTAAGATGACCTGAAAATAACATACCTTAGAACACATCACCAAAAGACTTCATCCTCCCTTGAAATCCGGCCTTATTTTATTCTTATTAGCTCTGAAATTTGACTTGTATAAAATGAATGTATAATGATGTTTATTTATACCATTTATGTCATTTACTTTTAACATTAGAGCCAACTTGACACTTTTTTATTTTGTAATTATTTTCTTTAATTATTTTCAGGGCCTGCATGTGCTTCCTTCTTCAATTCACTTTGTTATCTTCAAAAATTCATTTCTCCTCAACCATGAGGATCCATGTGACATGCCACATACCACCAGAAACAACATGATGTATACTATCCATTCATGGGTGTTTTATATGCATGTGCATTATCCTTCATGTTCAAATACCTTTATCAATCTTGCAGTCCAAAACCCATGACTAGGGTTGACACCAATGACAACAACCAATCTTCCAACAAATGTGTGTATCATTGTTTAGCTAGATCTATTATGTGTAGGTTAAACATATTTACAATGGTATGGTATGGTATGCATTGTCATTGGAAATGGCAATGTCAATGGTATGGTATGCATTGGTAAGGTATGGTATGCATTGGTATGGTATGATTTGGTAATGGTATGGTACGCATTGGAAATGGTATGGTATGGTATGGTATGGTATAGTATGGTATGCATTGGCATTGGCAATGGAAATGGTATGGTATGCATTGGTGTGGTATGAATTACATTAGTATGGTATGCATTGCATGCAAATGGTATGCATTGGTATGGTATCCATTGGCATTGCCAATGGTAAGGTATGCATTGCCATTGCCAATGCTAATGCATACCATACCATACCATACCATACCATTTTGATTTCCATTTCCAATGCCAATGCATACCATACCACACCATACCATACTTGACGTAGACCCCCCTTACCTCCTTGGGGCTACACGACCTCCTGGTCTCGGATCTTCAACTCCTAAGCTGAATTGACTCTCTGGGCCTTCAATGAACCTGAAATGATCAACACATTGGTCCCTTTAGTGTTACCTGCAAGGTTGAAATACCTGTGACTTCGCCTTCCGACACTCTTGGCAACACCAGACTACGTGAGTGTTAACCCCATGCTAGACTATTTCGCCTAAGTGACCACGGGCTATGACTGTGGACCAACCCTTCACAAATTTGGGCTTCAGAGACATCACGATATCTGACTTACGTTCCTTTCGAAATGTTCTCTTCCGGATTTTCAGATCTCTTTCGCGTGTCTCCTTGGATTTTACAGCTCAACTATGTTTCGGGTTTCACAACTTCATGAAACTCTTGTTCAATTCACCTACAAACCTCCTAACTCATGACTTTTGGATTCCCTAATATGCAGCCATGCATCCTCCTCACAACCAATGGTTGAGATTACTTCACGACTCCGCGAGTTCGCAACTCAACTCTTACAACACCTCCAAACTTTCTAAATCATGAAGTGTCAAATGCTTTATAGCCAACCTCTGCATGGTTCTCCAGATATGATGGTTTGGAACAATCTCACCTTCCTCTGGAACAGATCTTGATCGTGGACTTTGGGAAACCTTAAAGGATCCCTCCCTTTGAATATTTCTCGTCGCTCTCCCTCCTGATCTTGTCTTTCCTCGAATTTCTTCATTCCTCTGAATTATTCGTTTGACACTTAATCCAATACTCATCCTTTGCACACCTTGCAACAGGTTCTCCTCCACAACTCAACTTCTTTGTGGATGATTGTGCACACCTTGCGACTGTTCACCAACCACTTCTCCGCGACTAAAATCATGCTACTCCTCTTGGGATCATGAGTCTAAGACTCCTCCACGCACTCCTTGCGAACAAACTTCCTTCAATCATGGCCACTGAAGGATTACTTTGCACTCCTTGCAATAGTTCTTTTACACTTGATTGTTACTCTTGAACAATATAAATCTCATCCTAATTCCTCCTACATGCCAACTTCAACTATCCCAACTGAAATTATGAGTCAAAATAGACTCAGTCACACACTCCTTGTGGGCACTTATGCACTTCTTGCATACATAGGTTTCACGCTATCTCTTCTGAGCTTTGAGTCAAAACATACTCAATCATGCACACCTTGCAAACCCTATGCACACCTTGAACTCGCTCATAGAAGAGAAACAATTGAAAATTATTCAATTTTCACAGTGACTCATACATTCAACCATGTAAATGCATTCAAGAACCACAAGAACAGTAAATAACAGAGAATTTCAAATAAGCAGAAATTCTACCATTCATTCATCTAGATAGACACAACAACACCATACATTTGGTTGAATGTTCCTCTATTATATTCATTCAACAGTAATACACATGGGTTCATACATTGTTCTTCAACACTCTACAACATATACAAAAATATTCAGCATCTCCTCACAACTAGAGAGCCAACAACAACTACTATAATGGTAGCCTCTTCATAACTAGCCATCAACAGCCTTCTCTAGGCAACGATAGAAATCTTTATACAAGATGGATTTTCGATCTTTTCCCTCCAACGTTCCTAAAGATATATTATCAAATTAAAACCTATCAACCACTTAATATTTATTACAATAAATATTTGAGTTAGACAGATAAGAGCGAGAGCTCCATATCTGTACTGCAATCTTATCATTAAATAAAATTACATTCCCTCATCGATCTTATGCAATGGCTCGACCTCCAATCATTAAAAATGTTTATAAATAAATAAAAAAATCCCGATATTACATTAATATGTCCACTTTGGAATTCAAAATACTTCAAAATATGTGCTAGTGTGCCAACTGTCCTCCATACGCACTTTGTTGGCAATGCTCCTGCATCATACTCCTCTGGCTGAAAAACAATTCATGGACTCCTGTCCATGAGCTCATGCACGGACCTTCCATGATTTTGGATGTCTGCTTCACCAACCCAAATGACGTCTTCTATTGGGTGTCCTTTCCATTTTACCAAATACTCAAAATATGTTTTCCTTCGGGTCTTCTTTCCAATCCTTCGATCCACTATCTTCTCCATCTACGACTTCTCTTCTACAAGAATTTTATTTTCCCACTAGATATTTTCCTAATCTTTGGATCCTCTGGTTCCATCCTCCCTGTAAGGATACATGTTTTCAATGTTGAATATGAGTGATATACCACAATCCTTTGGCAGTTCTATTTCATAAGCATTCTCACCAAATCTTCTCAGAATTTTGCAAGGTCCTATCTTCTTCAGCTTCAACTTGTTGTATGTTCCCTTCAAAAACCTCTCCTTCCTTAAATGTGTTATAACTTGATATCCAACTTAAAATTGAAGTTTCCTCCTATGTTGATCAAATATGCACTTATACTCATTGTTTTTTCTCTGCAACTGTTCCTTAATATGATTATGGATCTTATGCATTTCTGTAGCGAAGTCTTCATCTCCAACACTCCTAAAATCGTTATGCTCCAAGTCTCTTACTCTGACAGACCCCTTGGATTCATCCCATACACTATTTGAAATGGACTCTTTCTAGTGCTTATGTTCACTGAGTCATTGTATGCAAACTCCACTTGTGCTAGAATTTGATCCCACTGGCTATGATGTTCAGTGACCAAACTCCTCAACAAATCTCCTAAACTTCGACTCACCACTTCAATCTGTCCATCTATTTGGGGGTGATATGAAGAACTAAAGGATAGTTTTGTCCCCAACTTCTTCCACAATGTTCTCCAGAAATGACCAATAAATTTTGTGTCCTTGTATAAAACAATACTCCTGGGCAATCCATGGAGTCTCACAACCTCTTTGAAAAAACAATTTGCAACATGCATTGCATCACTTGTCTTCTGAAATGGGATAAAGTGCACCATCTTCAAAAATCTATCAACTACCACAAATATGGAATCACTTCCTCTTTGTGTCCTTGGAAATCCCAACAAGAAATCCATGCTTATTGCATCCCAAGGCCTCTCTGGAATAGGAAATGGTTGATACAACCCAATGTTTTGTCTCTTCCCCTTTGCATACTGAAAAATATTACATCTATTCAAAAAATTGTTTACTTATTCCCTCATACCTGGCCAATAATACGAACTGTTCAACTATGCAAATGTCTTTTCATGGCCGAAATGTCCGGCTAGACCTCCACTGTGTTTCTCCTTCAACAGGTTTTCCCTCATTGAGCAGTTTGGTATGCACAGCTGGAAAACTTTGAACAACAATCCATCTTGAATCAGATATTCGTCCCATTGAATTTTGTCTCTGAGTATAGGATTTGTGCATGCTTCATATGATCCTCTGAAATCTGGATCATAATGACACATTTCCTTAAGGTGTTCAAACCCCAAGGTTTTCACTTCAAATTCATGCAGAATTAAACTTCTCCTACTCAATGCATCAACAACCATTTTTGCATTACCATAAATATGTTTAATGACAAAAGTGAAATTTTGCATAAGCTCTATCCACTTAGCATGTCTCTAGTTTAATTTCTCTTGTCTGGTTATGAATTACAAAGCTTTATTATTGCTATACAAAAGAAACTCCTTTGGTACAGGATAGTGCCTCCATTTCTTCAAAGCTTGAATTATGGCATAAAATTATTTATCGTATGTGGAGTACTTCTTCTTAGTATCGTTCAGCTTCTCACTGAAATATGCAACAGGTCTATTATCTTGACTTAATACCACTCCAATTGCAACTCCACTCACATCACATCTCACTTGAAATGTCTTCCTAAAATCCAATAAAACCAAAATCGATTGTTCAGTTATATTCTCCTTCGATATATTGAAGTTCTTCTCAGTCTCTTTTGCCCATTTGAAAGACTTGTGTCTTTTATTCACTGTATCCATCATTTGAGCACTAATCCTGCTAAAATTTTTGATGAACTTCCGATAGAAACTTGTTAATCCATGGAAGCTTCTCACCTCGAATATATTCCTTGGCAACGACCACTCTCTGGTCGCTTTCACCTTTTTTGGATCCTTCTTCAGTTCATTTGAAGAAATATAAAAACCCAAATATATGAGTTTTTTCTTCATGATAGATGACTTTTTCAAATTAATCAACAACTTCTATTGCTGCAACCTCCTCATCACCAATGTTAAATGTCTCAAATGCTCTTCTTTAGTCTCGCTAAAGACTAGTATATCATCCAGATATACAATCACATACTTGCCAATGAAATCTTTTAACACTTCATTCATCAGTCTCATAAAAGTACTCATGGAATTTATTAAGCCAAACGACATAACAAGCCATTCATACAATCCCTCATTTGTCTTGAATGTTGTTTTCCACTCATCACCTTCTCTCATTTGTATATGGTGATATCAACTTTTCAAATCTATCTTTGAAAAATAGTTCGCTCCACTTAAACAATCCATCAAGTCATCCTTCCTTGGAAATGGAAATCTCTACCTTATGGTGATCTTGTTTATGGCCCTTGAGTATGTACACATTCTCCACCCTACACCCTTCATTGGACTCAATACAATTGGAACTGCACATGGGCTCACGATTTCTCTAACCAATCCTTTGTGTAATAGATCATGAGCCTCTCTTTTCACCTCCTCGTTCTCTTGAGGTGTCAACCTATATGCTTCTTTTTTTGGCAGGCTTTCTCCTGGTATCAAATCAATGTGATGGTTGATTCTTCTGACAGGTGGCAATGAACTTGGCAACTCATCCACTACTATGTCAGCGAAGTTCTCTAACAATCCCTTGCTTCATCAGGAAAATATTCAACAGAATTACTCGTAAGGATAACTCTCAGCTTCCTCACCCACAACAAACTGCATCTCTTGCTCCTCCTTAAATTCACTCAAGAGTTTCTTCCCATAGATGAGAAGTATACTCATGTTGGACTCACCCTTCACATTCTTCTCTTCAATTGGAAGAAACATGTGTGTCCTACCATTCTTCTCCAAGGTGTAAGTATTTCTCTACCCATCATGGATGACATTCTTGTCATATTTCCATGGTCTTACCAACAAAACATGACATATGTCCATGGGAATCACATAACAGAGAATCTCATCTCTATATCCACCTATTTTAAATTCAACAAGGCATTGTTTAGTCACTTTTACCTAGTGACCTTTCTGCAACCACGAGACTTTGTATGACATCATATGTGCAGTCATCTCTAGCTCCAAATTCTCCACCATCTCTATGGATACTAAGTTTTCATTGATTTCACTTTCAACTATTACCTTGCAACTCTATCCTTAGTCTTGCAAGTTGTCCTAAACAAATTGTTCCTCTGCACTATCTTTTCAATATCTGGCTCTTGCTTCAAAAGAACCTTCTTCATCATCAAGGAGCTCCCATCCTTTGCACCTTCTTCCTCAACACCTCGTTTCTGCGCTTCCCAAATGTGAGCTTCACCTCCTTCTTTATTTCTCTCAAGGCATTTCCAAGAAATGTGCCTTGTTTTTACACAGGCATAACATCTTACTTCTCCTCCTCTGCCTCTTCCTCTTCCTCGAGGGAAAGAATTCCTACCACTTGACTATCTCTCTCGGGAACTTCCTCCTCTTTCATAGTGACTTTGTAGTTTCTTTGTCTCACCTTTGGACTTTTGCACCTTGTCGTGGGCAATTCCTTTGCCTCTATTTGGGCTTTGTCCTCTGTCTCGTTGACTCTGTTTTCTAGCCAACTTCTCCTCTACTTTCAGCACAATATGATAAGCGTCCTCCACGGTTCTAACTATCGCCACGCTGATTTCATCTTGAATTTCATATCTCAAGCCATTGATATACCTGGCAACATTTTCCTCATCTCTCTCTCTCTCTTTGTCCAGCCCTCATGTTTAATTTGTAGAAATCCTTCATGTATTCCTTCAAATTCATTCCCTTCCATCTTAGGTTATGCAATCTCCTGAACAAGTTTATCTAGTAATCTTTGGGTATGAATTTAGCCTTTAGTTTGGCTACCATCCTATCCCAACTCTTAATATTTTTTTTTCCCTTGCTTCTCCTGTAGGCCTGCAGTTCATCCCACCACAATGTTGCATGTCCTTTTAACCTGGAGACAACATGTTTCACCTTCTTCTCCTCATCGATATATTCTTAGTTGGAATACTTGTACATTTATCCTATCCAATCAAGCAACTCTTCAGTGTCTAAGTTACCTTCATACATTGGGATGTCAATCTTCGCTCTAGATCCCAAATTGACAACCACTTTTAGTAAGCATTCTTTCACAACATCTTCGTCTACAACTTCTTCAACTTCCACTTCTTCATTCTCTACATCGCTGACGTCTCCGGCATCAAGTGCTCTTGGTTGTGTTGTTTCCATGGCATCTAGTCTTTCTCTAAGTTCTCTCATCTCTCTTTCCTTAGATCTATTTTCTATGGCTTCTCTGCACATCTCCTTGGTGGCATTGTGTTGATGTATCTGATACCACTTGATGGTACCATAGTATCTCCTTTATCTCCTCTCCGCTACCTGGAAAAAAAAATCAGGCTCTGATACCACTTGACGCAAACCCCCCTTACCTCCTCAGGGATACACGACCTCCCAGTCTTGGATCTTCAACTCCTGAGCTGAATTGACTCTTAGGGACTTCAATAGACCTCAAATTCTCAATGCACATGTCCCTTTAGTTTTACCTGCAGGGTCAAACTACCTGTGACTTCACTCTCCGGCACTCTTGGCAACACCAGACTATGTGAGTGCTAACCCCATGCTAGACTCTTCTGCCTAAGTGACCGCAGGATATGACCGTGGACCAACCCTTCGCAACTTTGAGATTCAGAGATATCACAATATCTGACTTCGATTCCTTCTAAAGCATTCTCTTCCATATTTTCGAATCTTTATCGCGTGTTTCCTTGGATTTTACAGATCAACTATTTTTCAGGTTTCACGACTTCATGAAACTCTTGTTCAATTCACCTACAAACCTCCAGACTTCTGACTTCAAGATTCCCTAATCCACTTCCATGCATCCTCCTCGCAGCCAACGATTGAGATTACTTCACGACTCTGCAATTTCGCTACTCAGCTCTTGTAGCACCTCCAAACTTTCATAATCACGAAGTATCAAATGCTTTATGGCCAACCTTTGCGTAATTCTCCAGATCTAATGGTCTGGAAAAATATCACCTGCCTCCAGAACAGATATCGATTGTGGAATTTGGGAAACCTTAAAGGATCCTTCCCTGGGAAACCTTAAGGATCCTTTGACTTTCTTCATTCCTTCGAACGCTTCCTTCGACACTTAGTTGAATCTTCAGCCTGTGCACACCTTGCAATAGGTTCTCCTCCCCAATTCAACTTCTTTGTGGATGATTGCGCACACTTTGTGACTATTCACCAACCACTTATTCGCAACTAAAGTCACGCTACTCCTCTTGAGCTCACAAGTATGATACTCTTTCACACACTCCTTACGGAAAAACTTCCTTCAATCCTAACCACTGAAGGATGACTTTGCACTCCTTGCAATAGTTTGTTTACACTTGATTGTTCCTCTTGAAAAATATAAATTTGAGCATAATTCCTCCTACACGCCAACTTCAACTATCCCAGCTGAATGTCCGAGTCAAAACAAACTTGGTCATGCATTCCTTGCGGACACTTATGCACTCCTTACATACATAGGTTTGACGCTATCACTTCTGAGCTTCGAGTCGAAATAGACTCGGTCACACACACCTTGAGGACACTATGCACACCTTGCACTATCTCATAGAAGAGAAACAATTGAAACTATTCAATTTTCATAGTGACTCATACATTCAACCATGTAAATGCATTCATGAACCACAAGAACAATAAATAATGGAGAATTTCGAATAGGTAGAAAGTCTATTGTTCATTCATCTAGATAGATAGAAAAACACCATACATTTGGGTCAATGTTCCTCTGTTATATTCATTCAACAGTGATACACATGGGTTCATACATTGTTCTTTATCACTCTACAACATATACAAAACGATTCAGCAGCTCCTCACAACTAAAGAGCCAACAAAAACTACTATAATGGCAGCCTCTTCATAACTAGCCATCAACATCCTTCTCTAGGAAACAATACAAAGCTTTATACAAGAGGGTTTTTGAGATTTTCCCTCCAACGTTCCTAAAGATATATTATCAAATTAAAATATATAAACTACTTAATATTTCTTACAATAAATATTCGAGTGAGACAAATAAGAGTGAGAGCTCCAGATATGTACTACAATCTTTAGCATTAAAGAAAAGTACATTCCCTCATCGATCTTATGTGATGACTCAGCCTCCAATCATCAAAGATGTTTATAAATCAAAATATTTTCCCGATATTACATTAATATGGCCACTTTGGAATTCAAAATACTTCAAAATCTGTGCTAGTGTTCCCAGATGTCCTCCATACGTTCTTTGTTGGCGATGCTCCTGCATCAATACCATTCCATTGCCAATGCATACCATACAAGGAAATGTCAAGGCAATGCATACCATTTGAATTTCTATTTCCAATGCATACCATACCATACCATACCATACCATTGCTAATGCATACAATACAATGCATACAATGGTATGCATTGCCTTTCCATTGTATGGTATGCATTGCCAATGGTATGGTATGGTATGGTATGGTATGCATTGGAATTGGCAAGGCAATGGTATGGTATGCATTGTCAATGGAAATGGTATGCATTGGCAATGGAAATGGTATGTACTGTGTTGAGCACTCAACAAACCCTAAAAAGTCTATGTCAAATTTTACTTTTTGGGTACCACTTAATCTTTTGGTGTTATCTAAATCGAATTCAATATGAGAAATGTTTCCTTTGATTATAATTTTTGGATTTTCATTAAGTCTTTAAAAGCTTGCTTGGACATGTGAAAACCATTAACTTAAAAGACTAATATCTAAATTAAAAAATTGATAGTCAAAGCTTTCCCCCGACACACTTAAGGAATTCGACATCGGAAAGGATTAAGCATGAAGGAAAACTCTAGAGAGAACCAAAGTTGTCGAGTCCCAATACTCATTGGCATCAACAGACTTGATATTTCTTTCACGAAAAACATCACCGAGAATATCGTTGATGACCAATCCCTTCGGCATTGGCAAAAGACTAAGAGAGTAAGCACTCACGAAAAATGAAATGATATCACCGATCGTCGACTTCTAAAATGTTTCCGGCATCGATGAAAGTCAAAGGGAGTAAATGTTAGCAAAGAATGAAAGGAATAAGAAATGGTCGATTCCCGAAGCATTTCGGTATTGGTGAATTCTTGAGAAAGTAAATCCGAAGAGAAAATAAGCATTTTATCCCTAGGTGTCGATTCCTTGGTTCCTTTTGGGCATCAACAGCCTCAGGTTTAGCTCAGATCGTGCATTTTGAAAAAAGTCATGAACCCAAATATTACCCACAAACTAGGTCACTAGTCTTCGATGTCATATGTCCCAAACCAGTTGTGTCGTGACGGTACCACTGAGAATGAATTTTAGGTTGCCTTAGAAGAAATATGGTTTGTCCGAATAATGTAAAAGTATGCTCCAAATAGTACAGGAAAAAGATGTGGACCAAACACAAAGGGAGTTCATATACAAACAAGAAGATGATGCATACAATCTCTATAAACAAGGACCATGCATCAAAATTCCAAGACTATATATATTAGATTGTCATCAAGATCTGGATACATACAATAGACACTATTTACAGCTTTTGGCCAACTGACCCGGTTACATTGAGGACATGAAAATTTTCAAAAAAAAAAGGGAAGACTATCAAAATTTTGCGTCACATCTGAAAGTTCAAAAAAACAAAGTCATCCATCATGCCTCTTCTACATGAAAACTTTCTCCCCGGCTGCCTCATGCTCCTGGAGGTGTTGTTACCTTCTGTTCTTCTGACACCCTTTGCACTTCACGTAACTGCACGATCATATCTTGTGCTTCCCAAAGTTGTCACTTAAACTAGGATGCATTCCCTTCATGACCTTGTGGTGCTGGCAGCTTAAGTCCCTTTACCACCAATTGTCAACATAATTCTCTATTCTCTTGGTAAATCTCAACTATGGAGAGTTGTGCCTACTCCAACTACAGATTAGGTCCTAGGACGTTAGAACCAGAAGAATTTGTCTTTCTCGTTTGGCTTCCTCTTTCCCAACCTAGAGTTCCAACATGCTCTAGCTGGATAGCGTGCATTAGGAGCTCCTCAGTGGATGATCGTGCGCATGACTCAATTGGCATTTGGCTTTTCCCCCAACTCCCTTAAATTTTTTTGGCCTTCCTCTCCTCTGCGGTATCTCCTACTGAGGAAGTGTGACTTCCAACTTGTGTCCTTCCGACGTAACTTCTTCCACTTTGGCCTCCGCATGGGGTGGTACCATCGTTTCTGCGTGAAAATGGCAATCTCCCTTTGAAACCTCGGGAACACCCATTGCAAATAAGAATGAATCCTAGGCATTTTGTGGCTTAGGCCTAGTGCTTTGGTTGCCTCGTAGGAGTCGTCTTGTGTTTTGAGGAGTTCCCATGGTACGATGGTCTATCCACCTTATACATGGATAACTTTACAAAGGCCCAAAGGAAATAATTTGATCAAAGTAAGCTCATGAGACGAGTCACCAATGGCGCACAAGCTTGGCTGGTGAGTAGAACACTTACAAAGCATCTAGAATTTATAACGGAGTGGGGAGACAAGCAAGAGTGCGCCAGGGGACACTAAATACCTTGCAATAGGATGTTTTAAAGAATTATTGTATCACATCCACGCGACAGCATGATCCAAGGCATGTGAAATGCAACCAATAAGAATTGTGGAGGATGTGTGGTACGATTGTCTCGATTCCTCTCATTTTCCCCAACTTCCATAATGAGATAATGATGCTTGATGCACTTGTTGATGAGACTTTTGTTTGAGAAACCTGCCTCGACTTGAAGCATTTAACGACCTCTCACATGATAGTATCTAATATTTTTGGAACTTACTCATACTTTTGGCACATGTTCATCTCTAACATCCTTTCCCGACCCCAAGGGCCAATCAGCCATTGGTGTGATTTTGACTCTCATGTTTTCGTACTTGATCTATCATGCTATGATGCGCAGATGTAAATCACCCTAACTGAAGAAAAATGATGACACTAATGGAGACGGTGCAGGTAATCTGAAAGGTTGCAGAGATCACGTAAGTATCAAACAAACATACTTAGCGAGCCTTACAAGTATGCATCAGTTTCTTTTCTTCTTGTTTATGCTTTTCACATATTTTCTCTGAGTACTCTTCTTTAAGCATTTTCTAAATGATTTTAATTCCGGTTGCAAGAGAAACTCCCTCTAACTATCAAGCAAAATTGAATTTGTAACTTCATCGAGGAATCTGAAAGAAACTGGATCTAGAGATCAACAAGATGAAAAGGATATCAAACTCCCCGAGTTCAACAACCCCGACAACTTCGTCTACTTGTGCGACGTAGTCGCATCGCATACCAAGCAAGATTTATTGTGGGCCAAAGAGCTAGCAAAGGTAACCGACACGACGTCAGGACAAGTGCAAAGATTTATGGAACATCTGATTAGAGCTCGGACTGTGCTACAACAGTTAAACACTAGTCTAGTGAAGTACCAAGTGCATGTAATGGAGGTCATAGTAATTTATGCAGCTCCGATGGAGAAGCACAGATTTACGTGGGCCCAAACTTGCGAGCATTTGTTTATCAATTGGTCGGAGTATGAGGAAAGTCACCCTTTCAAGTGATATCTTGAGCTGATTTTTAAAGAAACTTTTCGAAGAGGACACCACGTGGATAAAAAAAAAAATTCAAACTACACTTAGCTGTTATTTTTAGTTGAATTTTATATTATAAATAAGAACATCAACCAATTAGTGAGGGATTGATGGTTGTTGCAAGAACTCTTTCTTTCTGGTCGTTAAGAATTATTTTGAAGTTTCCTTTGAATTGAGAAGTCCTTTTGGACCAAAGACAAAGTTATTTTCATCAAATGCATGTGATTGGAC
>ML791091.1:229823-255035 GCA_009831015.1 Picea engelmannii | reverse complement strand
TGTTACGTATTGGCAATGGCAATGGAAATGGTATACATTGGTATGGTATGCATTTCATGGAAATGTTATGCATTGGTATGGTATGCATTGGCATTGGGAATGACAATGGAAATGGCATGGCATGGTATGGTATGCATTTCCATTGGCAATGCCAATGCATACCATACCATACCATACCATTGCCAATGCATACAATGGTATGCGTTGCCTTGCCATTGTATGGTATGCATTGGCAATGGTATGTTATGGTATGATATGGTATGGTATGGTATGGATTGGAATTGGAAATGGAAATGGAAATGGTATTGTATGCATTGGAAATAACAATGATATGCATTGGAAATGGAAATGGTATGCATTGGAAATGGTATGTATTGGCAATGACAATGGTATGCATTAGTATGGTATGCATTGCATGGGAAGGATATGCATTGGTATGGTATGCATTGGCATTGTTGGAAATGTCAATGAATACCATACCATACCATATGATACCATTATCAATGCATACCATATGATGCATACAATGGTATGCATTGCCTTTCCATTGTATGGTATGCATTGGAAATAGTATGGTATGGTATGCATTGGCATTGGCAACATAAATGGAAATGGTATGGTATGCATTGGAAATAGAAATCTTATGCATTGGCAATGGAAATGGTATGTATTGGCAATCGAAATGGTATTCATTTCATAGGTATGATATGCATTCCATGCAATGGATTGTTATGGTATGTATTGCATTGGTATGGTATGCATTGCCAATGCATACCATACAAGGAAATGGAAAGGCAATGGTATGTTATGCATTGGCATTGGCATGGAAATGGAAATGACAATGGTATCGTATGCATTGGTATGGTATGCATTGGCATTGGCAATGTCAATGGCAATGGTATGGTATGCATTGGAAATAGCAATGATTTGGATTGGCATTGGCAATGGTATGTATTGGCAATGACAATGGTATGCATTGCCAATGCATACCATACAAGTCAATGGGAAGGAAATGCATACCATTCCCATTTTCATTTCCAATGCATAGCATACCATACCATATCATTCCATACCATATCATAGAATACCATAGCATTAGAATACCATAGCATTCCAAGACTTGCATTGCATTCACTTGGCATGCCTTTCCTTTTCCATGCCATGCCTTTCCATACCATGCAATTCTTTTCCATGTCATCCCTTTCCTTTCCTTCACTTGTCATGTCTTCTCTTTCCATACCATGCCTTGTCATCCCATTCCTTCCCATGTCATGCCATTCCATGCCTTTCCTTCCATTCACTTGGAATTCATTTCCTTTTCCATGCCATGCCTTTCCATACCATGCCATTGTTTCCCATGCCATGCCTTGCCTTTCTTTCACTTGCCATGTCTTGTCTTTCCATACCATGTCTTTCCATGTCATGACTTCACTTTCCATGCCTTCCCTTCACTTCCCATGCATTTCCTTGCATTCACTTTCCATTCCAGAAAATGATTCATATGTAAAAAATACAATCAAAGGATTCATTAAGCACACAATTCTACAACTTGTTATCCCATATTTCTTATATAAAAATATTTGCATGAGAATTCCAATGTTTTGGCCAATGAGGCATAGTGCAATTTCTAAAGAGGAGGTCGGTTTTCAAGAATAGTTTGTAGGGAATTTTTGGGTAGTGTATTCACGTGGGCCTTGGCCAAATACACTTGTGGGTGCTTATGAAACTCTATTATGCCGCTTAGTTTGGATTTTATGCCCCCAGACCAAATTGGCCACATGTCCTTGAATGCCTTGAAGCGGCGAGTTGCAACTCATAATAAAACTCAAACCAAGACTCGGATGGGAGAATCGTCACTTGCATTGGATCTAGAGCACTGGTTTTCAACTAGGGGAGGGAGGGGTTCCACTGTCATTTCATCCACCAAAAAACTGTTTGCTGCAGTATATCTAGCACTAGGGTTTTGGTTAATGAGGGATAGTGCAATTTGTGGAGAGGAGGTCGATTTTCAAGAACACTGTGTCAGGAATTTTTGGGTAGTGTATTTGCATGGGCCTTGTCCAAATAGACTTGTGGGAGCTTACAAAACTACATTATTCCACTCAGTTTGTATTTTATGCCCCCAGATGAA
Organism: Picea engelmannii; assembly: GCA_009831015.1. Taxonomy (NCBI): domain Eukaryota; kingdom Viridiplantae; phylum Streptophyta; class Pinopsida; order Pinales; family Pinaceae; genus Picea; species Picea engelmannii. Next base: position 252,904 of record ML791091.1, on the reverse strand, counting down.
ATTGGCCACATATCCCTGAATGGCTTGAAGAGGCAAGTTGAAACTCACGATAAAACTAAAATAGGGACATAGATGGGTGAACTGTAATTTGCACTGGATCTGAAGCATAGGGTTTCAGCTAGAGGGGGGGCGCTCTTCTATCATTCTTTCAACCGGAAAACCGTTTGTTGGAGTATCTCCAACACTAGTGTTTTGGTCAATGAGGCATAGTGCAATTTCTAAAGAGGGCGTCAATTTTCAAGAACAATAAGTCGAGAATTTGTGGGTATTGTATTCGTGTTGGCCTTAGAAAAATAGGCTTGTTGGAGCTTATGAAACTCCATTATTCCACTTGGTTTGTATTTTATGCCCCCAAACAAAATTTCCCACATGTCCTTGAATGCCTTGAAGGGGTCAGTTGCAACTTGCGATAAAACTCAAACCAGGACTCGGATGGCTGAACCATTAGTTGCATTGGATCCAGAGCAGTGAGTTTCAACTAGAGGGTCCCCTTTGTTGTCATTCCATCCGCTGGAAATAAGTTTGTTAGAGTATATTTGACATTAGGGTTTTGGTCAATGAGGCATAGTGCAATTTCTAAAGAAGATATTGATTTTCAAGAAAACTGTGTCAAGCATTTCTCTGTAGTGTATTTTCATAGGCCTTGGAAAAATATACTTCTGGGAGCTTACATAACTCCGTTATTCCACTCGGTTTTTATTTTATGCCCCTAGACCAAATTGGCCACATGTCCCTGAATGGCTTGAAGAGGTGAGTTGCAACTTGCGATAAAACTCAAACTAGGAATTGGATGGGAGAACTGTCAATTGCAAAGGATCTGGAAAATTTATTTTCAACTACGGTGTCTTGTCTATTGTCATTCCCTCCACCAAAAAACTATTTTTTGGAGTATCTATGGCACTAGGGTTTTTCTCAGTGCTTATTACATATGTTTAGGCAAGGCATGTCATGGCAAGGAAAGTGAAGGAAAGGCATGGGAAGTTATAAGGAAAGTGAAGGAAAGGCATGGCATGGAAAGTGATAAGGCAAGGCAAGTGAAGGAAAGACATGGAAAGTGAAGGAAAGGAATGACATGGAAAGTGAAGGCAAGGCAAGCCAAGTGAAGGAAAGGAATGAATGGAAATTAAAGTGAAGGAAAGGCATGGCATGCTATGGAATGGCATGGAAATGGAAAGACAAGTGAAGGCAGGGAAAGGAAAGTGAAGGAAAGGCACATATGGAAAGGAAATTCAAGGCAAAGCATTGCATGTTATGTAATGGCATGACATGGCATGGAAAATGAAAGACAAGTGAAGGAAAGGAAAGGCAAGTGAATACAAAGCAAGGTAAGTGAAGGAAAGGCAATAAAATTGAAGGAAAGGAAAGGTAAGTGAAGGTAAGGCATGACATCCTATGGAACAGGGATGATTTTAGGGGCTAAATTTCATTCATGGGCTATTTTTCCATGGTTTTTCCCAAAAAGAGATTCGCTATTCTAAAAATGATTCACCCAAATTCTATAGGATAAAATTATTTTACCTTAAAAATCGCCAAAATTTTATACAAACTATATAAAATTATTATAAATTTGAATATTCTTATAAAAATATCACCAAACATTTTATAGTTGGCATATGAAGGATTAGTAAGATTCGCCAAGGTTTCTACATTTTAAAATAAATTTTCATCCTTAAACTCATCCTTGCTATGGAATGGCAGGTCATGCAATGGAAAAGTAAAGACAAGTGAAGGCAAGGCAATGCAATGCAAGGAAAGTGAAGGTAAGGCATGGCATGCTATGGAATGGAATGGCATGGCATGGAAACTGCAAGACAAGGGAAGGAAAGGAAAGTAAAGGAAAGGCAAGGAAAGTGAAGGCAAGGAATTAATGGAAAGGAAAGTGAAGGAAAGACATGGAATTCTATGGAATGGAATGGCATGGCATGCTAAAGGAAAGATAAGTGAAGCCAAGGAAATGAAAGTGAAGGAAAGGCAAGTGAAAGAAAGGAATGAATGGCAAGGAAACTGAAGGCAAGGCATGGAATGTTATGGAATAGCATGGAAAAGGAAAGGAAAGTGAAGGCAATGCATGAATGGAAAGGAAAGTGAAAAAAAGGAATGGCATGCGATGGAATGGCATGGAATGACATTGAAAAGGAAAGACAAGTGAAGGAAATTAAATTGAAGGCAAGACAAGGAAAGTGAAGGAAAGGAAGGTGAAGAAAAGGCAAGGGAAGTGAAGGAAAGGATTGGATGGAAATTCAAGTGAAGGAAAGGCATGTCATGTGATAGAATGGAATGGCATGGAATTGAAAATGAAAGATAAGTGAAGGAATGGAAATTGAAGGCAAGGAAAGGCAAGTGAAGGAAGGGAAAGGAAAGAGAAGGAAAGGAATGAATTAGAAGGCTAGTGAAGGAAAGGAATGGCATACTATGAAATGGCATGGCATGGCATGGAAAAGGAAAGGTAGGTGAAGGAAAGGAAACTGAATTCAATCTAAGGCAAGTGAAGGAAAGGCAAGGAAAGTGAAGGAAAGGAATTAATGGAAAGGCAAGTGAATTCAAGGCATGGCATGCTATGGAATGGCATGGCATGGCATGGAAAAGGAAAGACAAGTGAAGGAAAGGAAAGGCAAGGTAAGGTAAGTCGAGGCATTCGAAGGAAAGTGAAGGCAAGGAAAGTGAATGAAAGTGAACGGATGTGAAGGAAAGGAAAGTGAAGGCAAGGAATGTGAAGGCATGGAAAGGCATAGCATGTGAAGGCAGGGAAAGACATGTGAAGGAAAGACATGGCATGTTAAGGAAAGAAAAGGCAAGGAAAGGCAATGAAAGTGAAGGTAAGGCATGGCATGGCATGGAAAGTGAAGGTAAGGAATGACATGGCAATTGAAGGCAAGGTAAGGCAAGGAAAGGAAAGGAAAATATTTTAACATCATTACAAATGTTTTAATAGCATTACAACTATTTTAACAATAGTCAAAATGACTCCAAAATTATTTGTTTTACATAACTAGATGGTCATTCAAGTAGACCATTTGGATCACTTATAATACCGATGGTTTCCATTAACTTCTCATGCTCAGAGTAAGGAAATAAGTATTGTACCTTTGATGAGTTATTACTTTACATTGTTTGTAGTTGGAGGTTTGTACCAATAACCAAGTTTGTAAAGTGGTATAAAAATTGAACTGGTTTATAATATTGAAATACATAACCACCTTTATTCCATGTTATTTCATCCTATTTCATATATTCTCCTTTAATAACCATCAAACCTGTCAGAAATTCAATGCCTTCGAAGTATGTTACTAATTGCATGAGGGTCTCCTTTCCCTCTAAGCATCATGTCAACCAATAATCAGTGCCCCATTAATTATATCTTGGGGAAACCATTGTGTATATTTTCCCTACAAAAAATGGAGTTCCAAAATTTGATTCCACTAAATAACCAAATAATAACACATCCATTATAGTTATTCAAAATTTAATAGAAGGATTCAACGAACCTGGAAGTACGAGATCCGAGACATGATCATAATCTGCTGAAATACTAGATTGGTCCTCCTCCAATTGGGATAATTCCATAGTTATAAGTTGACCAATGGGGAGTGATACATGATCCCATCTATCAACCTAGAATGTTGACTCACAATAATCCCATTCATTACTACTAAATGGAACATAGAAGCAAGAGAGTTTTCTCGTCCATACTTCAACTATGGCATTGTCTGATGTTCTAACTGAATGGAATCCATGAGTGCCCTGGATTGTTTTTCATTCATACCATTGTAATAGATCTACATCGAAAACCTCCCAAAAATATCTATGTACATGTCCTTTCTTGTGTGATTGGTCTTCATGGGTTCTTGTTACCTCTCCCATTACTGAAGAACATCATTCACCAATGGATTTTGCATCTTGAATGAGGGAACTAGTAGTGAAATTTATTTATTTCTTTTGTAACTCTATTTTTATGCATGGACATGCTCCATCATGCTCCCCTTTCCCATGCCTAGAATCAAAATAGTTCCAAATGTGTGGTACCTTTAGTTGTTTTTGCAACATACACAACCATTGAAATACACAAGCATTTTTTAATTGGCCTGTGCAACCGTCTGACCAAATCCAATGTTGATCCATCTGTATGTTATTCTCCTTAAGGTGATTGTAGAAAAAATGAAAACAAAAAATGTACATAGGATAAGTCATGGCACCAATCATAACTTATGCAGAAGTGATAATGTTGGCATAGGGGCATACCCAAGGTTCAACGCTACAAAAATGCACCAACAAAAACCTAACTACCGACCCTTTCGATAACACTTGCGAAGCAGATGAAGTCTCACATGAGGTAGAGGTAGGGGTGGTTGTAGGACTCTAGTGTCTGTAACCTTAGCTGGGACACAAATCTATGATTCTAATCACGACACTTAGCAGTTAACATTCATTGATATTAATTTCTTATTTACAACACATTTAAACCCTAATGATAGAGCATCACAGTATTCAACCAAATCTAGCATTTAACAACACTTAGCATGACAAAAAAGATCAGATCTAGCTGATTCAAGCACTAAGCATATTTATACAAGTCATATCTAACATCCATCCATATTATTAAGAACTAAGCATCGACAGATCATTCATCTATATTAAATCAAAAAGCACATTAATATATAAAAACATTAACACATTGCACAAAGCAGAGTAACACAACATGTACATGGTTCACCCCCACCCTAGGGCTACGTCCACCAACTCTTTGTCTTATTTATTAGCTTCTTCAATAGGTTACATGCACAAAGCCTCAAAACCCTACTCTGCATAATATGGGAGATATGTGCAGCTCACTAGATCCTCCTTCCCCGAGTAGATCTAAGCACACAGCCTTCCACAACCTCTTATAATGGCTTGCACTTAGCTCTCCAAGTCTCACATAGTATGCACAAAGCACTTACAACTCTTGATCACACAAATCCAACTCTTTCACTCAACCATTCTTCATCGTGTTCACTGCATCTCCTTAGCATCTATTTATACATACAAAATAGGCCTAAGCATGGGTGAACCCATGGGCCGACATTCCCATACCTGTTACATAATCACAAATCCCAAAAAGGGCCCTAAAAGGGGCCGAGATCTCGCAATATCTTATTCGTCTTGTGCTCCACCTTCGACAGCCTGTCGAAGTCCCAAAATTAGGTCAAACATGACCAAGAAAACTTGGTCAAGGGCCAACAGGCCCCCAACACTCACCTGTGACTCATCCCGAGTCACTGTGATCTGACTAATCTTGCTTCCAATATCTTGAGTTTGGCTTGTGCTGCTTTGACTTGTTGTTGTGATATAGCCTCCTATTCAGTGAACTCTTTTATGACTTCTTCATTGACAGGTCCCTCGAGGCATTGTTTAGCTGCAGTGACAACTTTCTCCAGTTCCGCTCCTCGGCCTTCAATTTATGTGAACAGTTTGTAAGCCTTGTCTTGTACAGGTTGGAGCCTTTGAGTTACTTCCATAAATCTGCTCTGAATAGTATGGACCTACTATTGGGAAGTGCGCTACTATTGGGATCACTTCATTCTTTCCACAACTGACAGAGGCTTCAACTGTGCCTGTATTGTCTCTGCTTGATACTTCACTTCCTAGAGCTGTGACTCCAGTGCCTTCAATTATGGATACTTGATGAGTTGTTCATACGTTTGGGCATTGTGATCATTCATTTTCTTGCATTCCAGATCAAGGAATTTTATTCTTTCAACTTCAATTTGAGCAATTTATTCCCTTTGGTCCCTTACATCTTGCGGGGTGTCAGGTATAGTGTGGATATCTAAATCTATTATTCATTGTTGTAGTTGTTGGACAACTTCTGTGAGCTTCTCTACTTGATGCATGACTCGGTCTTCAGCCTGTATCTCTAAGCCTGTCATGGAGCAAAGGGCTCTATTTACTTCTTCTTTTACTTCGATTTTCTCTGTGAGCAACTGTTCGTTCTCTTGCTACATCTTTGATTTCTCCACTTCAAACTTGGCCTGGAGAGAAACCTTCTCTTGTGCTGCAATTCTGCGTTGTTCTACAATATCACATTATACTTGCTTCAAGTTCTGGGTATCTTGTTCTGCGTCTTCTTGTGCGCGATGAAGATGAGCTTCAACTACATCAGCTAATTGGCAGAGTTGGGCTGGCTCATCCTCTAAATTTGGTTCTCTTGATGACAGGGGAACAGTGGACACTGCGCAGCTGGACTGAAGGGCCTGATGTACCCCTCAGAACTCGACCTTAAGTATAACATACATTTACTCCTTCTTAGCTTCTTATTTCTCCACAATTTACAGTGAAGCATCGTTGAGGGTTGCTATGATGAAGTCAAAGTCATCAGTAGTAAGCATGGTCTTCATCTTGGTCACAGTGGCTCTTGATTTCTTCTAAGAAGAAGGTTTCAGGGGAGAAACCTTCCTCTTCTTTAGGGAATCAGTCTCATCTATCAATGGTGTTACTTCGACTTGCTTCTGTTTAGCTCATGTGCCATTTATTTCTTCCTCCTTACCCCCTCAGTCAAGTGATACTGAAGCAGTCTTTCCTGAGGCATTGCTTAATTATCAGACCACTTTGGTATTCTTCATTTTGTTGGGTCCGGGTGTATCATGTGTGGTTTCTAGGCTATTAGGTTTGGACATCTCTGCAAGGTCTACTGGAATAAGGAGGTCTGTCGACCAGTGCTTAGTGATCTCCTCAAGATCCTTTTCCGTGAGCTTGTAATATGACTACAACTACTCCTTATGTTCATCGTTTCATGTTGTAAGGTAGATGAAGTGTTGATATGCGTAGAACTTCATCAGAGGTCAGAATCTCTATAAGGTTTTCAGATTCATGCGAGGTTCTTCTATGGCTCTCTTCAGCTGAAGGTAGTATGTATGGAAAATAGTGTTCGATTGCCAGTGTTTGTTCATATCACTCAAGTACCAAAGGGGAGTGAACTTCACAGCAAGTGGCTCGAATGGTTCAATATCCGGGAAGGTCACACCTTCCAGCATCTCCCAGGAAACAAAGGAGATAAGGATCAGGAGCCAGGTGAAATGGAACTCATAAGCCTGATCCTGGGCTTTGTGGCAGTCTACCTCCAACTGATTCCCCATGTACTTTTCCTAGTTCATCTGTAAACCTTCTACGCACTTTCCCGTGAGGTCAAAAAAAATCCTATGACCTACATAGGTCTGTTCTTCCTTACTAATTTTCCTGTAATTAACTGACAAGCGAGGTGCACTGTGCCATTTTGGATGGAGGCTACCTTGTAGCCTCACGTTCCATTTTCGACATCTCCATATGTATCCTTGATTTTATGTGCTAGTGCGCGATCTGTGGCTTTCCCTGGATAGAACTTATGTGGATTGAGTCCTTGCATACTCGATCCTGTGATCCTATGGATCAACATTGGGTCGAATGTGATACGATAGTCTAGCCATAAGTAGCCACCATGGTAACATGAAAGTAATAACTTGACACAGGAATTCACTTCTTGGTGCCTTCCGAAGTGTGGGATTTTCATGACGTTTAACAAAGTGTATTGCGTGAGGTTCATCATCCATGGCTGAGGGATTATCTTTGAGTTCTTCCCCTTCATCCTGGTTAGGTACTTATATGGGGCAAGAATACTGTAGTTTTTACGATCTCTGAGGTTGAAGTCACTGAAATTCAATGTTGTGATCTTATCCTAATGTGAGTGAGCTGCACGTATCCCCTTTAGGAGGTACGTAGTAACCATGGTGTACTTGAATTCTCTTGGTACACTATCTTGACTCACTGCCCCGACCAAAGGTGGGATGTGATCCAGTAATATGGACGGGATCAACTTTTCATTGTCTAGGTCATTTTTGTGTTTGGTTTTCTTTTCTGTTGATGGTCGGGATGATCCGGATCCGCAAACAGTCGAAGGAGAGGCTTGTAATCCTCTCGTCGATGATTCTTGAATACTTGTATACATTGCTCTTTCAGAAAGTACTCTTTCAATCATTGGTTCAATAATAACTTCTTCGACAATTTTCTCTACAACGTTGAGCTCATCTGACATGCATGCTCATGGTTGAATGCCTTAGGTTCGAAGAGTAACTGTTCAATGCAATGGGATAGATGGCACTAACGTGGTGGTCACTGTGAAAAATCAACTATGTTGTGAGATCTGATAGTCATGATTGGAAAAAGTGTTCTCATTGTGTGGCACGATGGGATAAATAGACAACTCAACAATGGATCTCTTGAAATGGGAAAGAAGCCTTCATTAACTCAATTCTATCTGTTGTGGTGCAGTCCCAACGGTCTGGTGGTGAACTTTTTGACAATAAATTCCTTTCTACCCATTCGGGTCATCGGTCGAATGGTTATACTATCTCTAACGGATATATTGCTTCGCCATGGTGAAGTGCCATGTGACGTTGTTCTGATATTCTGACAAAGCTCCAATTTTGCAAATTTTCCTTCTGTGAAGTTCCCTCGAGAACCTTCTATAACTTTTCAATCTTATCTCTCTTCTTACTTATTTTTCTATCCTTCTTTCCAGTGATCTTCGTCTCAAAATTCCTTTTTCCATTCTAATTCTTATCCTCTTTTGGCAAAGTAACTTCGTGTTGTTGAGTTTCCTTCCTAGAAATCAAGGGTAATACTTCATCTGTACCTGGAATAGGTACTTCATTCTTATGTGGGTATTCTAATTTTCTTTCAACTTCGACATCCAAATATCTGGTTTGAAATAGCTTCGCATGGTTCTCTTTTTCTTCAATCAAGTGTGCAATCCTCCTAGTCATGAAATATTTTAACTCTTTCTTCTTCTGCTCTAGGATTTCCTCTTCTTTTCTTCTAGCCTGATCTCCTTCAATCTAAGGTTTTCCTAATAACATAGCAAATGGAGTGCTATTCTCAATAAATTTAACAAATTCAAATTCTTCCTTTGTCGAAGTTCCATGAGCACTCATAGATATCCTTGTAATTATTCCACATAGGGTTATTAGCTTTCCTCTAAATAATCCTATTCCACCCAATGAATGAATCATAGCAGGATTTCCTAGAATTTCCCAAGTTCTTTCAGTCATGATATTCACTTGTGTTTCCTCATCCATAACACAGTCAATGTCGAAGTCTCTTATTCTTGCTTCAATGAATTCTTTGTCTTTGAAGATCTCTAATAAGCTGATATATCGGTGGTCATTCAGGGTTTCTTTCATCTGTAGAAATATGTTTTCTGATTCTTTCTGGGGTTTTGTCATAATCTCAGTTTCTTGATATTTCTCATGGTATTCTTGTCTCATATTTGTTACACATTATTTTCATCACCCTCATGATCGTTAATGATGTACACCTGTTTGTTTCCTTCAGAGGGGTCAGTGGCCTGAATTCCTGAAGAAAGAAGGGAGAATAACTTTCCCTGAGAGAAGAAGTTATGTTTTCCTCTATAAAAACCCTATTTTGGAAGATTTTCATGGGCTGCACCATAGCTAGGGTACGGAAATGCCTGATTTCCATAGACTGCACTATAGCTAGGGTGCAAAATTTTCACAGGCTGAACTATAGCCAGGTCGCGGCGGCCTTCGTACATGGGAAAATGAGCATTTTCTCGATGCTTCTAGAAGGAGAATATTATATGGTGAGGTGGCCTCCAAATGGTTTAGATCTTACTCACTTTCATGATTTAGTGGGATCATCCTAACCTCCTCACCTTATCCTCTTCAACTTATAAAAGGAGAGGATCTCTCATGGAAAGGGTTAGGAGTTGGTTTTGGAGCTTGGCTTTTGTAGTTGGATTTGGCTTGGAATCATTAGCTTGGTTAGAGTGGCTTTGAGCTTTGATTTTTTCAAGATAGATGTCAGATCTATAGTCTCATAATCCTTGGATCATAAGTGTGTGGGAAGCAAGGAACTATTGGAAGGAACCTTATGACATCAAGGCATCCGGTTGTAATCTCTCTTCCTATTATTTAATATGATACAGTGGCATGTTTCTTTCCCATAGAATTATCTTTATTTTATTGCATAATTCCTTGATCATATGCATAGGTTGTCATTTAATATACTCTCTCTACTTTCACTTTGGTTGGTTTGTGTCTCATTGGAGGATCAGTATCACAAGAGCACCGGAGCGAAATAGGAACAACAAAGACATAAGGAAGTGACATTTAAAGGTATGTCTATCATCTTTTGTTTGGTAGTAAATTTGATGATTAGAACCTAGGGAAAGCGCCATTTCCTATCGGGTTTTGTTCTAGATCTAGGTGGATCTAGGGGGATTAGTCTATGTATGCATTCACTGATTTACCCGATAACAAAATTGGCAACTCCACTAGGGAAACGAATGTTTTCCTAGTTTTCCTTGTTTTCTTGCTTTGAATTCTTGGTTCCTATTTTCTAAGCCACTGGAAGATCCATCTTGACTCTCTGACTGTTAAACTTCATTGGAAAACCTTCTCAATTTTTAATCTTTTCCATTTTTTGCTTGATTTCCGCACCCTTTTTTGAGGGACAGTGTGGTGACTTATGATTTCCACACCCTACCTGTTTTGACCAGTGTGGAAACGCCACGCCCTACCCATATCTAGCCCATGGAAATCAGTGATTTATGCACCGTGCTAGTCTTCCAGCCTACAGAAATTGTGAAATTCTTGATTTTTGATGATTTTCCTTACCCAGACCTTGAATTGGTTTTGGGGTGAATTTTTGGGTTTGATTATGATCTATTTACAGTCTTCTTGAAATCTTTGAAACTTCTTTTAGCCATCTTTTCTTTGTTTCCTTTTTAAATATTCAGTCTCTTGCTTTGAGTGTCTTTCAGTTACAAAGCATTGTCTTCTCTGTATAATTGTTTGGTGAAAGACTTTCTTTTTCTTTTATTAAATAGTTCATTCTAAAAGAGAAAATTGTTTGGGTTTTTTTGTTTCATATCTATTTGCTATTGCTTTTATCTATCTTTGAAACAAAAAGTTTTAATTTCTTTCTTTATATTAGATTCGGAGCATCCTTCCATTTGAAGTAGCGAAATTGCATGATTCTTGGCATTTTTTGCTGTACAGTCTCTTTTTCTCATTTCTTGAGAATCTTGATATTGATGAGTTTAATATATTTTGGGACATTGTGCATATGGGAATGATAAAAGTTTTCTCCTTCTCGTAGCATAGCTTTCATCGAAATGAAAAGATTGAATCTTCATCTCTTTTTATAACTTTCGAGTCGGTCAAAACACCATATTGTCCATGCCATTTTCTTTTTGAGTAACAACAGCCTTAAAAATAAAGCGCTTATAAAAATTGATTAGAAATTTTTATATTTTCTGGTAGCAAGCCTACATTAGATTAGTTGTAGGGCTTTGGAATAGGTGTGAAAGATAACTTTCCAAAGATGCAAACAAACATAGAATCTTGTGTTAGGGAGCAGTGAAATCCACTTGCTACATTGTGTCCTGGGAAGCCCTTCTAACACAAGGGTCAATCACGAGGTCGCATTGAGACTAGAAAATTTACTCACCCTGCTTTGTTGGTCTTGGTGTAGAGATTTTGCGTATTATGGGGGTCACTTGAAGGTAGACCCACAATGATGAGTGGAAGCCTTTCAAGTTGATTTTGGGCTAGATACCCTGCCTTTGTGCATGGATCAGACTGTCGATTGTTTCCCCATACATCATTGTAGTAATTGGTAACCTTAGTGTCCTATCTCTTTAGGCTCTTTACACAAGGTGACTATGGAGGGGAAAGTCTTCACGGTACCTGGAATTGACGTTGGAAAAACTCACTCAGCCTCCTTGGAGGGTATACCCACATTTATGTGTGGGATCTTGCACCAGGGTGTAAGTCCATTAAGCAGGTCATCATCGTAACTTTTCCACCCACTCTATCTTAGCCCTTTCTTACTTTGTTCCCATAACGTTGGATTTCATCACCAACTAGTGTGCTCATTGTGAAAAGGTTTTGTTTGCTTGCTTGCTTACTAGATTTTTAGCATGTGTTGTTTGTTCTACCTAGTAGAGTCTAGGTTGGATATTTATTTAATGGCATCTATTCCCAGAACGACCAATGAAGGAACCCATGTTCCATGGGAAACTTTTGTTATTTCTTCTTACAGAAACATTGGTCCTCCTCACATCGCTACTTTGAGCCTTCCAGGTCTCACAATTGGATTACTAGTATGATTGTTCTCCACTCAGGTAATCCCAAATGAAGCCAGTGCTTCTGTTGTAAGCGCTTTCCCCCAAGAACATCAACCTCATGTTGATCCTTCGCCTTCTTCACCAATAATATCTTCTTCACCTTCTCCACTTACAATGTCTTCTTCCATTTCATCTTTTTCATCGAGTGAAATATCTGAATCTAGTAACTCAGTGGATAAGAACAAGAATAAAAGGAAGAATAAGAAGAAGAAAAATAAGCAAGGATCTAAAATTCCAACCACTGTCAGATGTGTCGGAAAGAAACTAGTTACTGTTGATCATGTTGGGAGTGTTGATGATGTTAATATCACCCAAACAACCCATAAACCCAGGTACCCTTGCAGGATTTGTAAGGGTAGCCATCTTCTTAAGGATTTCCCTGGTCTATCCAAGGTTATAGAAGCATGGTCTACACACCCTCACCAACCCATGTCATCAGCCTCTGAATGACATGCTGATGACTTCCCGTCAACTAGTCACAATGTCATTGGGAAGAAGAAAAGTCGAGTCAAGTTCCCGTGTATGATATACAAAGGAAATCATCTAACTCATCTTTGCCTTCATATGGAAGAAGCCTTGAAATTCTTGGAAGACATGACTGTTTCACAACCTCAACTTCTAGTCGCTTATCGCAAGCTTACTCTCAACCGACCTGTAGTTGATGGAATGATCAATATGGTTCCCCCGTCAGTTAGTCCAGTTCATCAAGTGGTCAATCTGGTCACATCCTTAGTTGAACTAGTTGACCAAGTGGTCGATCCAATCCCATCCTCAGTCAATCCCACTCTCCTGTTAGAGAGTGAAACCCAAGCGGTCAATCATCTTCCAAGCATCGACCCCATTCTCCCCTTGGAGAATGAAACCCAAGTAGTCAATCTGATCTCATCATCGGTCAATCTTACTCTCCCGCCTAAGAGTAAACCTGATACTGCTCATGTTTTTCTCGTTGATATAGACTGTACCGTGCTGGGGGGTATTCCTCATTCTCTCGTGGAACCCCCTCCAAGTAATGAGACCATCATTTTTTATTAGGGTGTGCTAACTGGACCTCATCTTCCCTCTCACATTCCTTTCCAAATTACAGTGCAAGTTTTTGGTCGGGACATTCCTCTTACATTGATAGATGAAGGTCTATCCATTATCATTTTGTCCTCTATTGTTTGGAAAGCTTTGGGTTGTCCTCAGCTTGCCCCAGTTACGCAGAATTTGTTAGCTTTTAACAAAAGAACCAGTCAACCTTTAAGGAGCCTTCCTCAATTTCCTGTAACTTTGGGAGGGAAAACCATCTTTATTGATGTCATGGTAGTCCAAGACCCCTTGGATGTTTCTTTACTCCTTGGGCGGGAGTATGTCTATGCCATGAAAGCTATTGTGTCCACTCTTTTTCGTGTGATATATTTCCCTCAAGATGGAAGAATGGTGACTATTGATCAACTTTCATTCATCGGTCCTGACTAAATTACCTCCCTAAATGGTTCTTATATGCATACAATATCGCCCCCACCACATGTTAATTATGTGGCATTGTCTCCCATGACTTCAACTTCTGATGACCTAGATCCGGTAGTTGACATGGTTATCTCTTTGATAGTTTATTTAGAGTTTGATCTCCTTACCCCTATCGCGGCCCTTGACATGTGTTCCTTCCAGAGTGTGTTTCTTTCATCAAGTGAAGATCTCTTGGAATCCATGACCAAGTTTTGTCCCTTGACATGGTCTCCTTCTGGAGCATTGTCCTATTGGAAGCCATGATCAGGAAGAGATTTAAGCATGATTTTCTAATTTCAAGCTCGTTAAAAAATGAAACCAACCTTGAGCATAGGTTTTTTGATTTCAAGCTCATTAAAAAATGAAACCAGCCTTGAGCATAGGTTTTCTGATTTCAAGCTCATTAAAAAATGAAACCAGCCTTGAGCATAGGTTTTTTGATTTCAAGCTCATTAAAAAATGAAACCAGCCTTGAGCATAGGTTTTCTGATTTCGAGCTCATTAAAAAATGAAACCAACCTCAAGCATGATTTTTTTATTTCAAGCTCATTAAAAAATGAAACCAACTTCGAGCATGATTTTCTGATTTCAAGCTTGTTAAAAAATGAAACCATCTTTGAGCATAGGTTTTCCAATTTCAATCTCTTTAAAAAAAGAAACCAGCTATGAGGATAGTTTTTTGCTTCTCTGTAGCAACCTCATTAAAAAATGAAATAGAGCTTATGAGCATAGTTCATGTTTCTATGTCAAGCTTGTTAAAAAATTAAACAAAGGTCTAGGGATTGAACCTGGATTGTCGAGCATAGTTCTTATCCTGTGTCAAGCTCGTTAAAACATGAAACAACTTCCCGCTCTCTGTTGAGTCAAATCCTTCGTCTAGTATTTCAAGATTCATTTTCATCCGCCTTTGAAGTTGGACGAAATGAATCTTGGGGGGAAATGCTTCTAGCCTCTGGACTTCATGTTGAAGTTGAGCCACTAGCTTCTTAAGCTGGGGGCTAAGTACCAACCATGCGTTGGGAAGTTGCAAGCATAGTTTTTACTTTGGTTCAAGCTAGTGTAAAAAATGAAACCACCTACCTCAAACATAGTTTCCTATAGTTCAAGCTTGTGTAAAAATGAAACCAGGTCCAAGCATAGTTTTGTTTAGTTTTCATCTTGTGAAAAGATAAAATCTATCTCAAGCATATTTTTGTTTTGTTTTAAAGATTGCATAACAATGAAAACAATCCTGAGCTTAGTCTTTGTTCTTTCTCATGCTCGTAAATACATGAGAACAAGTTACCAAGATTAGTATTTGTTCTTTCTCATGCTCCTAACCCCCTTTTATCACTTTTTCAGACTCATAATGGTTATACGAAAAAGGAACCCCCTGGAGTTCCCTTTAAGCTCTTTTCAGGCTCTCTAAACATGAAAAGATTGTCGAGCGATTTTGTTATTTTCACGCTCGTTAAAGTATTTGAAGAAAATGTATGTTTAGCGATAGTTTGTCTATTTTTCAGTCTCATTAGACTACTTTATGAAAAAGGAACTGAGAGAGTTCTCTTCAAGTGTTTTTCAGACTCTATAAATATGAAAAACTCTTGATTTTTCTCTCTTTGGAATCGTTAAACAAACATCGACAGACCCATATGGGACCAAACCACTCCTTCCTAGGGTTAATTGAACATACTCCAAGGGACTCATCTGAAGGATGAGCTTACATTACAAGCATGTGTTATCCTCCTCAACCTTGCATAAAAATAAAGAGGTACTCGTCAGAAATGGTGGGGAAAAAATTGGGAAAGAAATGTGTATAAATATGTAATCCATGGAAGAGTCAATTTTTGAACATGATACCCTTTCTCTCGCTTTGTGTCTAGGTTGGAAAATATACTTATCTCTTTATCATACTCCTTTATAAGATTACAAACTGGTCTGTGATCCCTATTGTTGAGTCGGTGTTTCCAAGACAGTTGTTGTGTCATCAATATGTTCAAAGAGAAGTTCAACCCAGAAATCCATTTATTTCGTCGGCCATGTCTATAGTCCTTAATCCTTTTATTGCATCAACCATCTCTGATTTAGTCCTGAATCACTTGTTACTCTGATCTACATCAAATCTTGTTACCCGTTTCGTGTCATTGATGTGGGATACATTAAAGCTCTCCTGTGACGAGTATTTTCCTGTCGAATTCAACTCATTATCCAAGAACAAGACTTAGAAACTATTTATTTCCTTGGAGCCTGCATGCCTCAATGCAAGGTTTCCTCGTTTTCGAAAGTGGGTTTTCATTAATAACCTCTGATCAAGAGATTCCACCGAGTGTTCGACTTCAACTCATTAATTCACATTCATTGGATTGTACTAGTGTACCTTGGGAGTCATTGAAATTAATGGTGATTTCCCTCACACTTGTTAACAGTATTCATTAATGACCAATAATCAAGTGGTTTCTACCATGTTCAACTTCAACACATGTATTCGCATGGTTAGATTTGTACTTAGAGTGGTGGAGATAAAGACCCTGAACCTTTTCTCACAGATTCAGGTTGTGTTGGAGTATATTCAGTTTGTATTGTTGCATAGATCCACATTATATGTCTCATGGATATGTTCAAATTTGAGTCTTTAACACATAGATCCACAATGTATTTTGGTGGCTATGTTCAGATTTGAGTCATAATGGAATGGATCCACAGTGTATGTTTGGTGGCCATGACCTATCTTAATTGACATGGATCTTTGCATGTTGGCATTTATACTTTGAGTCATTTGTATTCTGAGTATGGGAATGCCTACCTCAATGATGATATATTATTGTATTGTATTTCCTTGTTTGTTGATAGGTTTCTGACCGAATGTTCCTTGTTCCCTACACACACTAGATAAAGTATTTCAGCTATCACTTTATTCTAACTTCATACTTTGGGGGGCTCTCTATTACACATTATTTTTGTCACCCTCATTATCGTTAATAATGTAAACCTATATGTTGCCTTTAGAGGGGTCAGTGGCCTGAATTCCTAAAGAAAGAAGGGAGAAGAACTTTCCCTGAGAGAAGAAGTTGTGTTTTCCTCTGTAAAAACCCTGTTTTGGAGGATTTACATGGGCTGCACCATAGCTAGGGTGAGGAAATTCCTGATTTCCATAGGCTGCACTATATCTAGGGTGTGTAATTTCCATAGGATGAACTATAGCCAGGTCATGACGGCCTTCGTACGTGGGAAAAATGAGCATTTTCTCGATGCTTATAGAAGGAGAAGCTTCTATGGTGAGGTGGCCTCCGAATGGTTTGGATCTTACTCACTTTCATGATTTAGTGGGATCATCCTAACCTCCTCACCTTATCCTCTTTAGCTTATAAAAGGAGAGGATCTCTCATGGAAAGGGTTAGGAGTTGGTTTTGGAGCTTGGCTTTTGTAGTTGGATTTGGTTAGCTTGGTTATTAGCTTGGTTAGAGTGGCTTTGATATTTTCTTTTGTCAAGATAGATGTCAGATCTATAGTCTCAGAATCATTGGATCAGAAGTGTGTGGGAAGCAAGGAACTGTTGGGAGGAACCTTACAACATCAAGTCATCTGGTTGTAATCTCTCTTCCTATTATTTAATATGATATAGTGGCATGTTTCTTTCCCATAGAATTATCTTTATTTTATTGCATAATTCCTTGATCATATGCATAGGTTGTCATTGAAGATACTCTCTTTGCTTTCACTTTGGTTGGTTTTTGTCTCACTGCAGGATCAATATCACAAGAGCACTGAAGCAAAACAGGAACAACAAAGACATAAGGAAGTGACATTTAAAGGTATGTCTATCATATTTTGTTTGGTAGTAAATTTGTTGATTAGAACCTAGGGAAAGTGCCATGTCCTGTCGTGTTTTGTTCTAGATCTACTTGGATCTAGGGGGATTAGTCTATGTCTTCATTCACCGATTTACCCGATAACAATATTCATCATTTCAACCTTAGCAATCATTCTAGGGAAATCCAATACTCCATGGTCCATAGCTTTGCAATAGAGGAAAGTAGGTCTCTTTCCAAAGCATTCCTTATCCAGATGTCCCAGTCTTCTGCAACTGTAACAAAGGGTTAATCCTCTCTTTCTTTTAAATGATCCCTAGCCTTTGCTGTACTACGCACTAAGATCATGGTATCTAACCTGCAAAAAAATATTTCTAGGATCCTACATCCATTCATTAGTCCAAACATTCTTTCTATGCATAGGTATAACATATCTTTCACTATTCTTATTAGATCTACTCATGTCAAATATTCTTTCTTCTATTAGTGCCCTAGTTTTCAAGCTAGGATAAATCTTATCAAACATACCTAGATCCATACTTTAGAAACAAAAATTCCCACTAATCCTATCTTCAGCAGATCATAAAGCTTCCAGATCTTAAAACATTTCACTATTCTTACCTTTATCAGAGCACAAAGTGTTCAGATATTACCTCTTTTCTGCAGATCGGGCTTCTTTATTTAGCAAAGATCTTCACAAATCAAGTAGAATACTGTGCACTAGAGCAACAGATCTACTCACAGAGATTTCACAATTTCAGGCCAGGTCTTTGCACAAATCTTCTTTTTCCTCAGTTCCCAGCAATCATAGTTTTAGGTTAGGTCTTTCCACAAAGATTACTTTTCCTCAGTTCCCAGCAATCACAGTTTTAGGTCCCGACAACGGAACCATTTTTTTTCACAGGGGCAGACCCAGGGTTCAACACTACAAAAATGCAACAACAAAACCCTAACTTATGGCCCTTTCGGAAACACCTGCGAAGCAGATGAAGTCTCACACGAGGTAGAGGCAGGGGTGGTTACAGGACTCCAGTGTCTACAACATTTTCTAGGACACAGATCTGTGATTCTAATCAAGGCACTCAGTAGTTAACATTCATCGATATTCAGTTCTTAGTTACAGCGGAGTTAAACCCTAATTAGATAGCATCGCAGTATTCAACCATATCTAGCATCTAACAACACTTAGCATGACGAAATAGATAATATCTATAAGATTCAAGCACTAATCATATGTATATAAGTCATATCTAACATCCATCCATTTTATTAAGCACTAAGCATCGACATATCATTCATCTATATTAAAGAACAAAGCACATTAACATATAAACACATCAACACATTGCACAAAGTAGAGAAACACAGCATGTATGTGGTTCACCCCCACCTTGAGGCTACGTCCACCAACTTTGTGTCTTCTTTATTAGCTTCTTCAATAGGTTACATGCACATAGCCTCAAAACCCTACTTTACATAAGACATGAGATATGCACAGCTCGCTAGATCCTCCTTCCCTGAGTAGATATAAGCATGTAGCCTTCCACAGCCTCTTACAATGACTTGCACTTAGCTCTACAAGTCTCACACAGTATACACAAAGCACTTACAACTCTTGATCACACAGATCCAACTCTTGCACTTAGCCATTCGTTGTCATGTTCACTACATCACCTTAGCATCTATTTATACATACAAAATAGGCCTAAGCATGGGTGAACCCATGGGCCGACATTCCCATACCCGTTACATAATCCCACATCCCAAAAAGGGCCCTAAAAGGGGCCGAGATCCCTCAATATCCCCTTCATCTTCACTTCGCCTTCGACAGCCTGTCGAAGTCCCAAAATTAGGTCAAATGTGACCAAGAATCCTAAAAACTTAGTCAAGGGACAATAGATACTCTTTGAATATAACTTTGTTTTGTTCATTACTATCCAATCCATGCATGTATGTGATATGTACCATTATGATGACCTGCCATGAGTGATAATATTGGATTTGAATCTCATTTTGCGGATGAAGGGTGTAATTCTCAGCAAAATCAAGCACTGATAACACAGTACCAACATGAAATGTATCTCTTCATATTCTAAAATGCTCGTCCTTCCATTGAGCCACATGGACATAATGAATATAATGTGATGTATTTTCAATGAAGTCCTTCATGAACTCACAAAATCATACTTGGGAAGTAACCAATTGTATCTTTTTTCTTTCATGTCGTCCATCAATATCATATGTCACATATTTAAAGATTTGCAAGGCAACATCCTTCCTCCCCAATTAACACTCATCACTTACATGGATGTGCTTTTTTAGTAATTTCCTTCCACTGCACCTAGGGAATGTCCCATCTAAGCATGCATTTTGATAAAATGTAAAACCCTTTGGCCTTGTACACCAGATGCAATGAATAAAGTCTCTAGATGATGACAACGACAATATAACTGGGCATTCCTACAATAGGGTGTTATGAAAAACACAAAATATATGTGTGTGTGTGTCTGTGTTTCATAATAATAACCATACTCAATGTGATATCTAAAACAACACATGTTATGAATTGTGTTTATTTGAACATACCAAAGATTGCATTTATGGAAAGATCGTTGGCCTAAGTTAAGTACACTATGTATTGTTCTGAATCTCTCATACAATTTTGTATGTGTAAAGTCAAGATAGTGTTCAATATGGGGTTCATGCTCCCTATATACCCTTCTCAATTTTAGTACATATTTTTGGTTGGAAGAGGGCCTTGTGTTCTCATGCTAGAAATCCTGAACTAGTCCCTTAACTGCTCCAATTAATTTCATGTCAGAACAAGGTAGCCTTCCAGTGAAGTCCCACAAATATATTGGGGCACCTGTGTTAAGGCTATCTCATCTATGAGAATACTTTCTAAGGGTTTTGACATTGCATTTCAAGAGGTGAGAGGTTTGTTTTAGAAAACGATGGTTTCTTGTGATCTTGCTAACAATTGACTGGAACAAGACATGTCGGGATTCATTTCAGTCTTTAGAACGATACTTCTTACCAATTATTTAAAAAGAATCTACAACGTTTTGTACTATATTATGACTTGTTTCTACAATTTTGATTTCTTGAATGCCTAAAATTCTCCTAACGACAGTCAAACTTCTAGATTTTAACAACGAAAAAAATAATTAACATTTAGCATCGGATTTTGGCTCAAAATATTCTTGAATGATTTTATAAGAGTGATAACGAATAGTAATATTAGATAACTTACCTTCAAGTGATGCTATACCACTTTCATCAACTTGAATGTGTTTAGGATTTATTTTATGTGCAGTGCTCAATATAGGTAGGGACGATGAACCCCTATTCTGGGACTCTTAACCTCCCTATTGTGGAGTTAACAATGTTTTATTTCTTTCCCCTTCAATCACTAGCAAATAAACTATGGGAGGAGAGCGGACATGGGATTTTCTAGTTTCTATAACATTTGATTGTCCAACAAGAGACTGCACCATAGGACCTTCTTCACCATAATGTTGTACACCCGTTGCTTCTATAATTTCATCCATTGTATAATTAGCTCCAAGAAAATTCTCCATCATCTCGTCATCCAAAAAAAATTGAATTGATGAGGTATTGTTTGGATTTCTGTCTAATGAACTCTTGAGATTTTCTTCTGGTGATGGAGGATAAATAATAGAAGCATCTACTCCACTATAAATTGGATTTCCCTCTTCTGAAAGCCTATGCTTTGACATACGTAACTTTTCTTTTTCTCTTCTTTCTTCTACCTTTTCGATTGGTTTATTTTTTTTCAAGGAATTTCTTTCTCGAATCTGGTGGTTCCCCATGTTTAAAGATAAGAATTGGCTTCCAAACACCCACTAAAAATTTATCTTTGTATTATGTAATAAGGCACAACCAAGTGGAGAAATTTGTTTTTGTATTACAAAATAAGACACATCTAATAATTCCAATTCCAATTGCGCTTGGACAAATTTGTCTTCCAATTCCAAGAAGACACAAGAATATACAAACAACAATTCCAATTGAACTTGGACAAATTTTACTTCCAATTCCAAGAAGAAACAAGAAGATACAAACAACAATTCCAATCGCACTTCGAAAAATTTGTTTTCCAATTTCAAGAAGACACAAGAAGATGCAAACAACAATTCTAATTGCACTTGGAAATAAAATTATTCCAATTCCAGGAAGACACAATTAGATACAAACAAAAATTCTAATTGCACTTGACAAAGTTGTCTTCCAAATTTTCCTGCAGTGGTCTGGAAATAGCACAAAAGTATTTATGAATCTAACAAGAACACTAAAAAAAGTAAAACTTGTCTATGCGATATTTTTTTTTCTAAAGTTGTTGTGGTTTTTTGTTGACCATGAGAAATATGAGGTGGGGTGTGCTTGGAACCAAAAAAATCCCAACAAGAACGTCTGCGCACTAAATCATGTGTGCATTCTAGTAATGCGTGCATGTTCCTATTAAGCATAAATAACCAAATAAGTCAAGTCATTGGAGCACGTGCACACTCTTAATGAAACATATATAGCATTTAATATACACCAAACCTCTTTATGAATAAATATGTATAGGGGTATGGGGACAACTAAGGCCTAAGAGGATAGGATTGAAAGTGTTTTCAAGGATAGATAAATGGTTATAGAACCAATATGTGGGTGATGTGGGTGCAAGGGTTGTACACAAGGTATATGTATAGTGCACTCAGGGCTAGAGTTAAGATAGGGTTAAGGATTGAGTATAAGTTATACCTATGTTTAGATGGAACTAGGTCGGTCTATGTCATTGTCGACATCAATCTTTAGGTCAGCATCTAAATCTAGATCTAGCTCTATGTGGTGGTCTAGGTCATGGTCTACGTCAAGATCTAGGTCTGGTGACAAGATATTTTGAGGAATGGAACCTACTGAAATGGAAATTATGATCGTTTGGAGGCTTAGAGATTATGATATTGCATTGAAACCAAATTGAAAGGACCATTTGGAGGTTGAGAGATAGTTTGATTGAAATGAACCGTTTAGAGGCCCAAACATCATGAGATTGTAGTACACCTGATTTGAAATGATCATTTGAGGTGAAAAGATGTGATATTGTAATGCACCCTTTGGAGTGTCAGATAAAATCAGATTATGATTAGGGTTATATTCTATATTTTTTGGGAAGGGGTGGATATCAATAAATGCACTACAAAGAGAACATCATTTGCATTCATTTCATTTACAATTTTTCTTTTGCAGTTTGTTTTCTTTGCTAATATGAATTTCCTCGAGGTTGGCAGAGTACATATGAGCTTTGACTTCATGAATATACAAAGTAATCTTCTTTATGTGAGTGCATTAATCAATATATATGTGCAAGTTAAAGATAATGAGTAATAGAGGAACAACAACAAGTCATGATAGGTTTCATTATTTTGGGCATTATCAATCTCTAAGTCAACATCTAAATCTAGATCTAGTTCTATGTCATGGTCTAGGTCATGGTCTACGTCAAGCTCTGGGTCATTGTCTAAATATAGCTCTAGCTCGATGTCGTGGTCTAGTTCATGGTCTAGGTATATGTCATGGTCTAGGTATAGGTCGTGGTATAGGTCATGGTCTAGGTCTATGTCTAGAGGGGAGGGGGG
>ML791091.1:213798-226736 GCA_009831015.1 Picea engelmannii | reverse complement strand
AGAGTGTGAGAGGGACAAGAGGGAGAAAAAGAGAGGGGGTAGAGAGAGGGATAGTGAGAGGAAGGGAAGAAGAGAAGGAGACACAAAAGGGGGGTAGCGAGAGAATGAGAGGAAGGGGGGATACAAAGGGATATAGAGAAGGGGAATAAAGAAAGAAAGAGGGGCAGAGAGTGAGACTGAGACTAACAATGACAAGAGAGAGAAAGGGTGGAAGAGAGGTGGAAGAGAGAGGGGAGTGAGGGACAAAGGGACAG
Source organism: Picea engelmannii (assembly GCA_009831015.1). Lineage (NCBI taxonomy): Eukaryota > Viridiplantae > Streptophyta > Pinopsida > Pinales > Pinaceae > Picea > Picea engelmannii. Next base: position 226,482 of record ML791091.1, on the reverse strand, counting down.
AGTGAGAGAGAGAGAGAGAGAGAGAGAGAGAGAGAGAGAGATGGAGAGTGTAAGAGGTGGGGGATAGAGATGGAGTGGGTGTGAGAGTCTGAGGTATGTCAAAGTAAGGTATAGATCTAGGTATTTCCATGCCTTGTGATGTATAAATCTTGCCATGTCTAGGTCTTACCATGTATAGGAGTGTGAGGGAGAGAGAGGGAGATAGAAAGGGGGGGTATATAGGGAGATTAAGAGTGATATAGAGAGGGGAAGGGGGGTAGATGTAGGAAAGGGAGGACAAATATAGAGAAGGAAGGAAATGATTTTTAGGACGGCGCACACGTTCCTAGAGTGCATGTGCACTCTAGAGTGTGTGTGCGCTTGTTTGAATTCAATTTTTTTGGGTAGGATTGACAATGTGTATGTTGACTTGGTTGGATCAAACTTAGGTTCGAGATGAAAAACCTAGTTGTTCGATCTGCAAATTCATAAAAACCTCCACTTTTGTGAATACCCCTCTATATCTCTATCTTTGATGTTATTTTTCTATAGGCTAAACAATTGAGTTGTTGACGAAATTATAGACATAGATCGAGTTAGCTATGCATATTTCAAATATATATATATATATATATATATATTATTGTATAATATAAATATTATTGTTTACTATTTTTAATCTATTTTTGTCTTCACATGTATAAAAATCCTAGAATACATACCTCTCTTATTTATGTTATAACTTTTTCTTGGATCAACTATTTCTCAAATGAGTTATATTCAGCACAAGATGACCCTTTTATCCTGCATGAACAAAAGACATTTTAATTTCAGGCATATGTTGACTTTGATAATTTTTAAAAAATATAAAATTAATATTAAAAATTTCCAAAAAAATATAGGGCACAAGAAAAACGGGTTCTATACAAGTATACAATATTTTGGAATGAAATTCCATTTTTAAGACACTCAACACCTACACGAATGAAAACATATACCTTATATTTCGTTGGAAAAATAAGACACTTCGTTTAGAAAAAATATAACTTGACCTAGTTATTCACAATGTCTATGAATAAAAGTTTTATTTTCGGAAATCTAATTCAATTTCCTATGTTTCATATTCTTACACCATATTCAAATTCATTTTAAAAGTACCTTAAATAATGCCTCCAAGTTAACAAATTGTTATTTCTCCAGTTTTTCATTGTTGCTAACGCATCATGAAATACCATCGTTGGCTTGCACTCACCCTATCAGTAGTCATCATGAAACATTCATCAAGGAAGTAATGAGTCTAAAATATCATCTCCCCAACAAAACATAATAGTGTTTATAACAAGAAATCAGTATAACCAATAATATCCTAAATGAAGTAACAATAAAGAAACCATAATTCACTAGGAGTGTTACAACACTCCCCCTCTCTAAAGGGTTACAATCTAAAAGCTAAGTCATCATCAAACAAAAAATCATAAATCTTTCTCATTTTTTATTCCTTTTCCCATCTATATTATTCTTATAATTAATTTTTCCAACATATCTTTGATACAGTCAACGACCATACTCGATAGGTTTTGCTTCTTAACACCAATGATCATTAGGGGCTTAGTGTGAAATTCTCTAGTTCTCTTCATCTATATAGCATTACATCCAAAAAATGGTTGGGATTAGGAACATATTTCTTAAGGATAGATGGAAAAAATTATGAATAGTCAACATTTAGTCGTAAAACAAATTTATCAACAATGACAAGTCCATTATTGCTAAAATCTCGAAAGGTCCATAATATCGCAATGAAAAATTATTCCATTTACTCAATCTTAAAGAGTTCTTTTTGGGATTCACTCTGAGATATATTTTCTCTTTATCCTTAAATTTTTGTTTTGATTTCTTCTTGTTTTCATAACATTTTTTTATTTCCTAGGTAGTCTTCAAACTTTAGTACAATTCCCTTTCTATTCAATACTTTCTATCCCTTCCAAGGTGCCATACCCTTGAGACAACAATTCTATGAAACGTTCCCATATAGCTAGAGAATTTCACTTCTACCCATATAGAGCTTTGAATAGGGTCTTCTTAAGGTAATGATGATAATAATTGTTGTGAGAAATTTTTATTAGGGAAAGATAGTATTCCAAAATCCTTGGTTGACTAATCACATAGATTTGTAGCTTATCTTCTAGACATCCATTGACTATTTTTTTTGTCCATCTCTCTAAATGTTATGCTATAATGAAACCCAACTTTTTGTTCAACTCGTGAAAGAAGTGTTGCAAAAACTTAGAAGTAAAATTTGAGTCATGATTTAATAATCACTTTTTGCACAACATGCAATGTCACCACTTCTTCAATTAAGATTCAGGCTACATCACATGTCCAATGAGTAGTCTTTACTGGAATGAGATGAGTACCCTAAACATAAAGATAATACATATCCAATGCTCTTAGAAGTTCTTGGAAATSTAGGAATGAATTTCATTGATATTTCTTCCCAGTTCTAAGATGGTATGATTAGGGGATTCAAACTTCTATCCAAGTGTCGAGGGTCCACTTTTATCTAGTAGAAATCAAGGCACGAGATGAATAGTATCTATTTTTTTTTATCTTATCGAGTAATACATTTTCTTCATACTTTTGTATGTATTTCTATATACATGGTGACTTGAATATGGGAATTATAGGTATCATAGAACACCAATATTGGAAATTTATGTAACTTCCCTAATTGTCCAATTTAAGTTCTATCAACATTATGATATATAATTTGTAATAAATATATAAATTACCAATGGAAATAACATTATCTTTTCCAAATTCATATGTTACCTATGTATACATCCAACATTTCAATAAGTAAAACATGTTTTCAAATGATACATGGATTATTAACAAGTTGACAAACTTAATATTAATACTTCATACATGGAAAAACATAGCACCATGCATATAAATCATTTCCCATAAAAATAATTACATTTCTTCAATGGTTATAGTATATTATGTGATATCTAGAATGGAAAATATAACTATTTGGCATCTTTGAATCTTAATTTATGGAATAGAGGTAGAATTACACCCTTTACATTATAAAATGATCACAGTAATAGCCCCTAAAATTTTCATATGAATAACTCTCAAACCATCCAGAATGCATTCTTGATACAATGATAAATTTCAGAGTTCATTTCCCAATTAAGAAAATAATCTTTAAAGAGAACATACCCATAAACGTTAATCTTCAATAATTGAGAAACAAAAACTAATCGACTCATATGTTTATTGGGTGCACTTAGAAAAATAGCTCTATGTTGAGTGGTTCTAATCCTAGTGCTAGGCACTAGCTTGTGTAGGTGCTACCCTCTATTGGAGAATGAAAAAATAAGTGAAAATTTGTTGGCTATGTCTCTGGATCTTCTCTTGCGGGACAATTACTAGATATCATTGCCAAGGGATTAACATTTTAGACCATTCTGACTACAACAATCCCACTCAACAACTACGTTTCCCCCTTAACCTACATAACACAAGGAATGGAATCATATTCTCTACTCAAGAATCCCTTGTGTTATGCCTCTTCTCTTCAATGGTCTAGTGCAAAATGGGTAAGGAATCTCCATTGTTGGTACCAACAATTTCTATCTATAACTAAGTTTCCCTTCTCTCAGCAATTATCCATGAGAGGAAACAAGCCATGGTGGCATACCCCTTAGCATGAAATGCACTTCAAAATCTTTCATCCCTTCATAACTTCCCCAATATCAATACATGAATAAATCATGAATAAATGAATGAATTATTTTTTTAACTCACCATACTTCCCTATATGTCACCATACTTCCCAATATGTTGGTTCATTGTCTCAAACTTACTCTTACAAAGTTATAACCCCAAACACGCCTTATTATTATACTATCTATATAATTTTATATTATTTTAATATAAACCAAATACAAATCCAATAATAATTCACTTACCAAACTTAACAAATTCTTCCACATCTTGTTTCATACAACCTTCACTCATCCTTTTACAGTTTGAGGCATGCTTATACACTTGAAGTATTAATACATGCATCATATTCAATGTTCACTTGGAAGTATTAATGAGGAATGCTTATACACTTAAGCATTAATACATGCATCATATTCAATGTTCACTTAGAAGTATTACATCGATTCTATGTCATATAGCACATTTACAAGATTATTCCACAATAATGTACCATCTTAGCTAAATGATAGTCCTCATAATTTTTTTATTCCAGCTCCAACAAATTAATCATTTCTCAAACAAACAAATATGATGACAAAGCTTAACTATATCAATTATTAATGATTTAGATATTACTAGATTTGCAAAATAATAATATATATAAATACAAATATTTTTACAAAATCTTATATCTTATATATATATATGATTTCCAACTATATATATATTTGTATAATTTTCAATCGTTGAAATGGATAAGGTACCTAAGAAAGATGAAGCCCGTTGTGGTACTGTTCCTCTAAGATTACACAAGAAAAATGCAGAAAAATATCTTAAATGGTTCCTCTTACACCTCTGTAGCTGTACCTCCAACTACAGCGGGCGGTCGATGTGCAATATGTTCTGAGTAGCATGCCTGGATGGCCCTATCTGTCTGTGTCACTTGGGGTCGATACCTTTTGAGTAGCATGCCTAGATGGTCTTAACTTTGCTCCCTGTCGTTGAATGGCCGAATATGCAATCGAGAGAAGGATGCCTGCATGTTCGTGCTGGCCTCAACTCGACCTACATCGTCGTCAGTCATATGGATTTCTATGAGAAGGGATAATGTTTGGTGCGTACAATATAGCTTCACTTTCCAACTTTGCAATGCAGCCAATTAAAGAAAACCACTTCAAACAAACTGTAATCACATCCTGACAGGGCCGACAGATTCCAATTTAAGTTTGCCGCTTGTTAATATGAAATTCAAATGCATAACATGGTGTATACCGCATGGGACTATGATCCGTATGGAATGCTACACTGTCAAAATGGGATGGAAAATGGAAAGGCGTTGCATAGAGTCATAAGTTCAGAAAGGAAACCAATGCAACAATTATGAGAATGACAATCCAACCAGCAAGAATATCAGATGTGATTGACACCAACTCCTGAAGTTCGTATATTCTCCCACTCCTAAATATCTTTATGGAATAGTAAGTTAAACATATCGCTTGCAGCCATCAAATTTTAATAACTACTCTTAAGTTGAAAAATATATCTTCGTTCAATCCTTTCATAATGAAAAGTATGAAAAATGTGATTTACACCATCACCATGATCAGATGTGATTGACACTAAAGGCTGTATATATTCCTACTCCCAGAAAGATAAACATATTGCTTGGAGCTATCAAATTTGAATAAGTACTCTCAATTTCAATCTGAAAAGTATATCTTCACCCAATCTTTCTCATGATGAAAAGTAAAAAAAAATTGTCTTACTTCCATTCACAATTGTAAACTAAATACACACTTTAAAAGAGTTATTTTAAATAAAATGTTTCATTTCAATTGTTTACCATGCAAAAAAATAAAGAACTACACATAAACAAATAACTTGTAGTTTCAACATAAGTAATTATATAACCATACTTTATAATTATATAATTTTAAAAGCTATTTTTTTTTGGCGGGTTTTATATATATTTTGATAATAATAAAAATTTATAAATTGGTGAGTGCAAGAATTTGGTGGCCTAAAAAGTGGCAATGACATGATTAAGAATTGGCTTAGGTTTGAGCACGATTTTGTGCAGAGATTTTGTGTCTGCACAAAATCGTGCTCTTTTTTCTCATTGGGAAAGAAGGAAGAAATAGAGGATGTGTCCAGATATGTTACATTTATCTTAACCTTAATCCAATTTAGTTAATCTAATTTAAAATATTTCTCTCAATAATTTAAATTGAAAAAATTTTTGTAATTTAGTATTTTAAATAAAAAATGAAACTAATTTACATGTCATGGATGTTAAATTGCAGCATATACAATACAATGGAACCCCAAGAAAGTTTAAATCCCTTACAAGAAAACAAAGAAGATCAAAACCCCAACCTACCACCACCACCATAGAATGTAAACAGTGAAATTTATGAGGGGTTGGTGATATTAAGAAACCTTGAGGAGCAATTAAATGAGAGTACAGAACCTAGCAGGGTCTCCTTGGCCACTTCTTTGGACATCATTGTCCAGTTCATTATAGGTGCCCAAGGGAAATTGACATCTATTTCTTACTATAGGGAAAGAATGTACGAGTATTATAACACTGGTTTGGACAGAAACCAAATCAAAGAACTGGGCATTTCAAAACAACAAATATTGTTTAATTTTAAGGATCCTAGAAATGGACAAGAACTACCATTGACCAGGAAATGCATATCCATTGACTCGTGCATCCATCCCCAGTTTAGTCAAAATTGGATGGATAGGTGGTACATGATTTTTGATAAACCTTCGCGCAATAACAAGGATATGCGCTTCTATTTTCTCAGGAAATTATGGGCTAATTTTATTATGAGTAAACATGTCAAGTACTTTGACATTAGTGACTTCCAGGGGGTGGGTTGAGGGTCTGCACAGGACCGATAGCAAGCTAGGCACGACCCTAACTTAGGTCCCCATGCCCCTAGGCGAAGGCCTGACCCCCGTACCCAACATCCACCTGTTGCGGAGAAATTGCAACAGGTACAGTTAGTCATGTCATCATTGACTCATAGCCTAGTGAAACACAGTATATTTGTTGCACTATCTTGACTGAAGGTGCATGCCAATGACATTGATAGGGGGTTTGGAGCGTAAGCATGCACAGGAGAGTACACTAAGGAGAGGGCACATGGACACAAAAACCATCCATGTGAACCTCACAGATGCTCCAGCTGTGGGAATACATGCTATGGGCGTATAAATACCATTGGACAACATAGCTTCATGGAGGAGGTTAAGATTTTAACCCCTTTTTTTGTTGTTCATAGTTATATATTTATTTTGTATTTTTTGTATTTATATAGATATTTGATTGTAGGTTGTTTTGCAGTTGTTGCATCGTAGCAGTAGACCCTCTACACCTGTGGATGCATCAATTCCTAGCCCCACCACTGATCCAACAGTAGAGGAAGCATCTTCATTGGGTGCACTCTACACATAGGTATGTATCACATTCGATAGATTCAACATAGTCATCTCTTTATTTTATGACATCCTCAAAATTTTTATATCTTCTCTTGTTTTTACAGGATTTGGGACTAGGCGATGTCAGGGATTGTCTGTCTAGGATGGACAAGTCACCATCATCACATGTATCATGTGTAAAGCTAAATATCATATAATTCTCAAAATGTTTGTGTTTATGTTTTTGAATTTTAGTATTTGGTACTAATAGTTCAATTTTTTTCATAGGTATGTAGGTCGATGATATATTTGCTAAGTATAGCAGTATTGCACACCCTGGGCACCTGGGTGTTGCGTCTGGGTTGCCTTTCTCCAAGCCTAGGGTGTTGGAATCACTTGTACAACTTGTGAGGGTCCATCACAACCCACCTATCTACCACCCACCCCTACCACCACTTTCGGCCCCATCGATAAAGACTCCCACAGTAGGGGTTGTCTCTGAGTAGGTTGTACAACCTAGTGCTCCATATGTCAGTAAATATCCATCGACACTTGATATATTCATGGTGATATAATGCATTGATGATAAATTTTCATGTTTCGCGATTTTTTTCTTATGCATATTTGTTTAATTTTCTTGACTTGATCCTTGTAAATGATGCAGGGTGGCATTGCAGAGAGATTGGGGTCATGCAGGAGGGTAAAACCCTCATAATTGACAGTTTCATGTGATGTGAGTTGTCTTAGGTTAAATTACAAATTATCAATTTGTATGTCTAATAATTCATTGATGAAAAAAACTTATAACATTGTTTATTGTTTGTGCAGTCTTTAGACTGTGGAAGTAGGCTCGGGCCTAGAACCTCTCGAGGTGCATCCTTGAGCAAGAGAAGAAAGATAGATTTCCAGGATGCTCCTAAGGGTGTCGAGGGTGGAAATGGTCAATGATTTATCAACTACATCCATATCGTATCTAGGCTACGATATAGATGTTTTTTATGTTAGGGCACTTGTATACTGGGCATGAGTTGTCATTTTGAAATGTACAATTTATACGATGTTGAGTATATATATCATGGCACACTTTTTATGAATCTCATTGTTTCTACATTTGATGTTTATGAACATATGGATTTCAAAGTGTTTGAATTCCAAAGTGTATGAATTTTATGTGTATTAATCCCTTGATTTGTTTATATTTAGCAATTATAAATACTTGCATTGCGCATTAAGGAATAGCTTATGGGAACACACATTTGAGGTCAATCTTATTTTATAGGAAACACACAATATTCTCCTCTATCTATGCATGACATATAAAAAATCATTTGATTTGTGTGTAACCCTTCATAAATGCCAAAAAGACTACTGAAAGACCCATTAATGCAAATGTTTGTTGAGATTGTGTAGTGGGTATTTGTAAATTTTGTTCAACCCATCAATTATTAGTATCATTTATTCAGTAATTCTATGCTACCAAAAATCTATCTAGAAAGTAATGATATCTAGAGAGTAATTCTACCAAAATTCTATCTAGAAAGTAGTGCCTTACACGTTTTCCTTCCTCCAACCTAATATAAAATTAGCACATGTGAATGGTTAAATTATGTGTCTTAGATAAATAGATTGATGTAGATCAACTACTTTTATGTGGTTACATGCTAGTATAGTACATCTTACACATAATCAATGATGCAATATTCAAAATGTAAAACTTGAAAAATATACTAATGAATTTCCAAATCTGATATCTATGATACAGTTTCATTACCTGCACAATGTGTATATTGACTTGTTGACAATTGAAACTATTTCAAGTATTCTCTCTCACACTATCTCGATTCTCAGGTAATCCATCACCCTTACATCAAAATAATTGTGTATCATCCACGAGAGGGGCTCTATTTATAGGTTATTTTTACGGTTTTAGTTGTTTTAGGGTTTTAGTTGTATTAGGGATTACCATACCATTGCAATACCATGGTATGCATACCATTGGTATCCATATACCATTGCAATACCATGGTATGCATACCATTGGTTTGCATACCATTCCATACCATTTGTATCCATACCATGGTATGCGGACAATTGTATCCATGCAATTGGTATTGGAATGGTATGCATACCATTCCATACCATTTGTACTCATACCATGGTATGCGGCCCATTGCATCCATACAATTGGTATTCGAATGGTATGCATACCTTGGTATTGCAATGGTATGCATATCATGGTATTGCAATGGTATTCTCAAGTATGGCATACCATTGGTATGCATACCATGGTATTGCAATGATATGCATACCATGGTATCGCAATGGTATGCATACCATTGCATACCTTTTATAGGTTATTTTTAGGGTTTTAGTTTTGTTAGGGTTTTGGTAGAAGTTGTCTTAGGGATTCTCAAGTATGGTATACCATCGGTATGCATACCATTTCTAGGTTATTTTTAAGGTTTTAGTTGTCTTATGGATTCTCAAGTATGCATACCATTGCATACTATTGGTATGCATACCATGGTATTGAAATGGAATGCATACCATTGCTATGCATTCCATTGCATACCATGGTATTGAAATGGCATGCATACCATTGGTATGCATGCCATTGCATACCAATGGTATGCATACCATTTATAGGTTATTTTTAGGGTTCTAGTGGTAGTTGCCTAAGGGATTCTCAAGTATGGCATACCATTGCATACCATTTATAGGTTATTTTTAGGGTTTTAGTGGTAGTTGTCTTAGGGATTCTCAAGTATGCATACCATGGTATTTCAATGGTATCCATGGTTTCACAATGGTATGCATACCATTGGTATCCTTACCATTTCATACCATTGGTATGCATACCCTTTATAGGTTATTTTAAGTGTTTTAGTTATCGTAGGGTTTTAGTGGTAGTTGTCTTAGAAATTCTCAAGTATGCGTACCATTGCATACTATGGTATTGCAATGGTATGCATACCATGGTATCACAATGGTATGCATACCATTTATAGGTTATTTTTAGTTTTTTAGTTTTCTTAGGCTTTTAGTGGTAGTTGTCTTAGGGATTCTCAGTTATGGCATAACATTGGCATGCATACCATTGCATACATACCATTGTGTGCACACCATTGGTATGCATGCAATTTCATATCATTGTTATGCATACCATTTATAAGTTATTTTTAGGTTTTAGTGGTAGTTGTATTATGGATTCTCTAGTATGCAGATCATTGGTATGCATACCATTGAATATTATTGGTATGCATACCATGGTATTTCAATGGTATTGAAATGGTATGCATACCAATGGTAGGAATACCATTGTATACATACCATGTGTGTGCATACCATTTATAGGTTATTTATAGGTTTTTAGTTCTCTTAGGGTTTTATTGGTAGTTGTCTTAGGGATTCTCAAGTATGGAATACCATTGGTATGAATACCATTGCATACCATTGTATGCATATCGTTGCATACCATTGGTATGCGTACCATTTATAGGTTATTTTTAGGGTTTTAGTGGTCTTCTAGGGTTTTATTAATAGTTGTCTTAGGGATTATTAGGTATGCATATGATTAGTATGCATACCATTACATACCTTGGTATTGCAATGGTATAAATACCATGGTATTTCGATGGTATGCATACCCTTTATAGGTTATTTTTAAGGTTTTAGTTCTCTTAGGGTTTTAGTGGTAGTTGTCTTAGCAATTCTCAAGTATGCATACCATTGCATACCATGGTATTGCAATTGTATGCATACCATGGTATCACAATGGTATGCATACCATTTATAGGTTATTTTTAGTTTTTTAGTTTTCTTAGGGTTTTAGTGGTAGTTGTCTTAGGGATTCTCAGGTATGACATAACATTGGTATTCATACAATTGCATACCATTTGTATGCATACCATTGGCATGCATACCATTGTATGAATACCATTGGTATCCATACCATTTCAGATCATTGGTATGCATACCATTTATAAGTTATTTTTAGGTTTTAATGGTAGTTGTCTTATGGATTCTCTAGTATGCATACCATGGTATTTCAATGGTATTGCAATGATATGCATACCAATGGTAGGCATACCGTTGTATACATACCATGTGTGTGCATACCATTTATAGTTTATTTTTAGGTTTTTAGTGGTTGTTGTCTTAGGGATTCTCAAGTATGGCATACCATTGCATACCATTTCATACCACTGTATGCATACCATTTATAGGTTATTTTTAGGGTTTTAGTGGTATTATAGGGTTTTATTGATAGTTTTCTTAGGGATTCTCAAGTATGCATATGATTGGTATGCATACCATTGCATACCTTGTTGTTGCAATGGTATGCATACCATGGTATTGAAATGATATGCATACCATGGTATTGAAATGATATGCATACCATTTATAGGTTATTTTTAAGGTTTAGTTTTCTTAGGGTTTTAGTGGTAGTTGTCTTAGGGATTCTCAAGTATGGATTACCATTGGTATGCATACCATTGCATACCATTGGTGTGGATACCATTTATAGTTTATTGTTAGGGTTTTAGTTGTCGTCTAGAGTTTTAGTGGTAGTTGTCTTAGGTATTATCAAGTATGCATACCATTTCATACCATGGTATTGCAATGGTATGCATACCATGTTATTGCAATCATATGCATACCATGGTATTAGAATGGTATGCATACCATGGTATTTCAATGGTATGCATACCATTGGTATGCATTCAATGGTATCGCAATGGTATGATCACCAATGCATACCATTTATAGGTTATTTTTACGGTTTTAGTTGTCTTAGGGTTTCAGTGGTAGATGTCTTAGAGATTCTCAAGTATGCATACCATTGGTCTGCATACCATTGGTAGGCATACCATGGTATTGCAATGGTATGAATATAATTGGTATGCATACCATGGTATCACAATGATATGCATGCCATTTATAGGTTATTTTTAGGATTTTAGTTGTCTTAGGGTTTTAATGGTAGTTGTCTTAGGGATTCTAAAGTATGGCATACCATTTATATGCATAGCATTTGTATGCATACAATTTATAGGTTATTTTTAGGGTTTTGGTTTTCATAGGGTTTTAGTGGTAGTTGTCTTATGGATTCTCAAGTTTCCATACCATTGCATACCATGGTATTGAAATGGTATGCATACCATTCGTATGCATATCATTTGTATGCATACCATTGGATATCATGGTATCACAATGGTATGCATACCATAGTATTGCAATGGTATGCATACCATTGGTATTCATAACATTGCATATTGTGGTATCGCAATGGTATGCATACCATGGTATCGGAATGGTATGTATACCATTGCATACCATTAGTATCCAATGGTATGCAACGATAATATTGTAACTCCCTGTTTCCCCCGGTTTGTAAATATAACTATAATGGCCAAGAGACTATGGAAAACTCCATATGTGTGAATGTTGATTAGATGGACCTTTGTCTGAAAGGTCAATGAATGTAAATTTTGTTATTTACTAGAGAATGGATAAGTGTTGCATGACTACTGGAAGGGGGGGTGAACTAAGAAATACCAT
>ML791091.1:186769-209486 GCA_009831015.1 Picea engelmannii | reverse complement strand
CACTTCTGAACTCGAGAGGAGTCAGACAGAGACGTGCTGAGACACAGACTGAAGTCAACAACTCAGGAAGAAGACCTTTGAGGTTGCTGAACACCTCAAGAGGCAAGGCAGTGTAGCTGAGACACTGTTGTGGACAGAACCTTACTAGGAGTTCTGTGGGAGCTCTACCAAGAGGGTATCGAGCGTATGTACAGAGAGAAAGAACTCTGCTGTGAGTTCTTAAGCGAATACCAGAATCACTGAGGATTCTGAGAGGCTCTGCCAGGAGGGCATTGAGAAGGTGCACGAAGTGCATAGGCATCCAGAACCACTGAATGTTCTGTGGGAGAAGAGACTCCGCCAGGAGGGCGTTGAGTAAGTGCGCAGATGGCACAGGAGGAAGGAACTCTGTGACTTCTATCATTTGAAGGAAGCATCCACTGAGGGAGCTTTCACTGGGTTACTGAATACCCAGAGAACTCAGCAATACATGGCTTGAGCTGGAAGACTGCCAGGAGGTATTGTATTCTCCATCTGCAGGAGGAAGAGAAAATCCCTCAAGGGGGGTCTGAGTGTTTGTGGAAGCTCAGGACAGATAGTGCTTTGCGCGCGAAGACTCTGCAGGAGTGCAGGAGCCAAAGAATCCCGTGAGGATTCAAAGGGCAGAAGCTCAGGAGGGATAGTTACGTGGTGAAGACTTTGGGAACAGACCCAGGAGGAGCTCGAATTGAGAGAAGCTTTGGAGCGGGAGATCTCCAAGAGGAGGAATCAACGGACAGGATTCGCGGAGGAGAATCGCGAAATCCTGGGGATCGTTGGATCATGGGGAAGGTGCGAGGGGTTTAAGCCGCAGGTGCACGAAGGAACCATTTCCCTCACACATCGGTGAATCGGGGTTGGCGAGGGAAAGAATCCCATGCACTTCGAAATCGCGAAAGGCGATTCCCCGATTTGATCGGGACCGTTGATCCGAGCGTGGACAGGTGGCACGAATCCGGAATATCGGAATTTCGGCATTCGGGGTTTCCAAAGGCGAGAGTTTGGAGTCGTGGAGCCGCGAGTCGCGAAGTCCCGACGTGACGTGACGGGGTGGGACCCAGACGTCAGTGGGAGCTGCGTGGAGGCATATCGGCACATCGGGGTTCGGGGATTTGAAAGGTAAGTATCTCCCTACCTCTCACCCGTCGATTTCCCGATAGGAAAAATCCCCGAGATCAAGAGTGTTGACGTTGACATCGCGGATCGGGATTCGGAGGTTTCATGTTGCACGGAAGGTGCGCATTAGGTTCACGAGTCCGCGAAACCCGACTTCCCGAGTTTCGACAGGGAAGATTCCCGAGAAGACTGTGGGTGATAGAACTCCCGGGGAGGAGTTGGGAGAGCATCGACTCTTCGGGCCGAGAATTAGAGAAGGTCCTGGTGAGAGCAGGGTGGAACCGTGAGGGTTGCCTCTCTTGCGTCAGTATAGTAGGTGGGAAGACCTCCTCAAGAGTTAATGAGGGGATGGGGTAGAGCACCCATCTGTAAGGCTTCCAGACCTGACCACGGGCTGAGAATTTGAGCCACACACAACTTTATTGAAGGAGACAATAAAGGAAGGTGTGGTGGGGAGAGGAAGACCTACGAAGAGTGGAGAGAGAGGAATCTTTCGGGTTCAAGGAAGAACTAGAAAAATAAGTGTTCTGGTCATAGGAAACAATAGAGAGGGTTATGATACAAGGTGATAAATGAGTTTGGTCCTCCTTCCTTGGTATTGTGTAAACCATTGCCAAGATCTTGTGGGAGGAGGAGAGTAAACCTCCATCCCTATTATTGTTGATCCAGAAGAAGAGATTCTCTTGTAGAGCATCATGGTCTAGCTCAGGGGTGGCTAGTGGTAAATTTTTTTGGAGTGACTTAGCCTATAGTTGGGTGGAAACGGGAACCCCTTTCAGCAGTCGCTTCACAATATCTAGTTCTGATAAGTATTTTTCTTGTTTTATGTATCGAACTGGAACAATGGATGAATGCCTAAATTAATACATGTGTGTGTTTTTAAATGTTTTCTATGTGGAATGGTTATGGCCTGAATATGCCTTCTCCTTGTAAAATTACACTTTCGACCAATAGTTCGTATGCCCGGCTTAGCTCCTGAGGCTTCCTGGGACATGAACTTGTAAGATGTCCAAGATAGGAGATATTGGGACAATCTGAACCTATCCGTCCGAAGAGGATGCCTTTTTCTGGGCCCCCTGATGTGCGACTGAAATTCCAAACCCAAGTCCTTAACCATTTTGTGGTAAAATCTTAGGAAGGATAGCGAGAGTGGATGCCCTAAAATGGGAGGTCCCTTAGTTTGGGATATTATTGGATGAGATCAGTTCGAAAGGACCCATATGACCAATACCCAGGAACCCTAAGCTAAGTCTAAGGAGGATATTCTCCCTTGGCTTCGAAGCTCTGGAAGTCTTGGACTTCAGAGTAAAACCAGCCTTACAAGTATTACGAGGAACAAAGCTAACCGGGAGACTCGATCTCCCGTAATATTGACGGGCGATAGGCGGTTCCCTAGGTGGTTGGGTGAACCTATCTCGCCAACTAAACTGAAACCCAAAACCCTCGAAGGCCAGATCTGTGAAGGACCCATAATCGTAGATCATGGAATCTTTTGGATCCTTTCCCCACCGTCGATATATCAAGGATGCGTGGCGCTATCCCTTTAATTCATATATTGGATGATTTGGGAGGTAAGAAGAGTTTACATGGTCATACACCTGAATGTCGAATCCCTGAAGTAACCAGGGACGTAGATCTATAAATATCTGTGACTGGATCTCGACCGTGAGATCTGAGAGATGTTGAAGGGTGATCAAATTGGAGCGAAGAGATGTCATGACACCATTCATGGTGACATGGACCCAAACTTGATGAGCCACGTGCCACCTGGATTCATGCACATCGCCTACCCACTAGGACCCTTGGATTTTGACACGCATCACCCCGGGTGAGGTAACGTGTTTTCGTTGACCCTTTTACATGTCATCCCCTAGTAAGTGCCCACCTAGCCAATGTGGTTGGTGAAGGGATTGGGACTCCAAGAGTATAGAACTTCGGAACTCTAGAGGATTTGGAGCATAGTACCGTAGAGAGCCCAAAGAAAACCTAAAGCTCGAATTAGTGGATTATATCTGAACCGTCCATTGGAAAGGACAAGTGTCACCAATTACCACACTCCACAGTGGAAGTACTCTAGAAGAGTTAAAGAGTGGACGGTTGGGAACCCCTGAAGCCGGAGTCCCATAGTCAATCTCATCCGTTGGTTGCGACAAGAGTATGGACTGTAGATTTGACCTGCATCTGTATGCGAGTCCAGAGTTCGATGGAATCGAAGTCAGGTGAGTAAAGAATACCTGAAATCTGAAGTTTCGAAGCATGCAACGAACCTATTGAGTCGGACCCATGTGGAGTTCTAGTGGCCTTGACCAATGAACACCCGAGGAACTTGGGAGAGGTGAATTCACCAGTTTTGAGTAGTTCTGAGCTTGGTGACCATGGTTGGAAAGATCTGGATGAGAAGAATGTGATTGAGACCCCTAATGGAGGTCTTGATTTATTGAGATGAACAAAATTTCAACACCCCACCATGGGTGTGTTACAAATTGGTATCAAAGCATGGTTACAACACTTGGCCTTCTTGGGGTCATGGACAAGTTGCATAAAAACCATATTTAATGAACTTTAAGGATGACGCCCTACCTTACCTCCTCCCTAAAGGGTCTGGTTAAACCCTTAATGCAGAAAAGAATGAAATCTTCCTACTATGTGTGTATCTAAGAAATATGAAATATGTGTTGTTCATGAACTAATATAATGTTAGCTAACAGCAAGTGTTTTTTCAACACTCAAGTGACTAGTCAGCCGTGGGAAACTGCAAGCATAAAGGATGGTGATGCGCCATGAAGTGGGGGATTTCTCTCACAATATAGATGAAGAATCTGACGATAGGAGGGCAATAGAGACCCCTCTGGATTTGGTTGAAACTGTAAGGAGCCTCATGGCCGAATTACAGAGCTACAAGGCCGACAACTAGAGATTCATAAAAGAGCAAGAGAAGTAAACACAAATCAATGCAGTCTTGTTGTAGAGCTTATCTGATATACAAAAACAGCTACAACATGGACCTGCAACCAATCATGTGGACCGATGACAGACGAAGAGGAGCCGATGTCCACCTGAGATATGAAAGCATGGTCCCATAGGTGGCCACACAAGGAGGAGTACCTTCATGAAGGTCCAACCTACAGATAGGGGACACTCATCAAGAGAATCCTCTGGGAAGGAAACTGGAAACTCATAGGGATCTTCTACTTGTAAAACTAGCTCACCTTATCTAAGGAAAAGGAAGAAACGAAAGAATTCCAAAAGTCATGACCTTGAAGAGTTAAGGAAATCCTAACCACCCTCTTTCGATGGTGATATTAAGAAAGGGAAAGAGGTAGAAACCTGGATGCTTGGATTAAAGAAGTAATTCAGAGTCCATGATTTCTCTGAAAACTTGAAGGCTCAAATATCCATCTTCAACATGAATGGAAAGGCTTCCATTTGGTGGGAAGACCTTAAGAATGTGAAAGGAATCCATGAAGAGGACCTATCATGGAAATGGTTTTATAAACACTTCAAGAATAAATATATGTCAGAAAAATATGTTGATGAGAAGACTAAAGAGTTCTATGAACTCAAGCTGGGAAAACTCACCATAGAGGAATATGTCAATAAATTCCTTGAGTTGTTGAGGTGTGTACCCTACATAAAGGATGAAAAGGTGAAAGTGCAATGATTTATTAGAGGGTTACCTTAGACCTACCAGAACAGGATTGAGTTTGATGACCCAAAGACCATAGAAGATACTATCCAGAAGGAAAGATATTGTTATCAATAGTTTGGGAGTCAGACAGAACCTCACGAGGATTGGAAGAAGAAGAGTGGTTCAGGATTCAATAAGAAGGGGTTCAAATCCTCAAAATTTAAGAAATATAGGAAGGACTCTAGGATAATCCTTCCTACTAGAAGTGTATATCAACAGAATTTCCCCTCCGAGAGTGGAAATAAACCTTTTGGAGAAAACCCAGGAAAGATGGATAACCCAAACAAGGAACCCTTGAAATGTTGGGGTTGTGGAGAAGAACATCTACTGAGGTACTTTCCACACAGATAGCATAACAGTAAGAGATTTTATAACATCCAAGAAGCTACCACCATCAATGATGTGGCTAGGAGTATGCCACAGATTTATGTAGTCGTG
The DNA here is from genome assembly GCA_009831015.1 of Picea engelmannii. Classification (NCBI taxonomy): domain Eukaryota; kingdom Viridiplantae; phylum Streptophyta; class Pinopsida; order Pinales; family Pinaceae; genus Picea; species Picea engelmannii. Next base: position 204,226 of record ML791091.1, on the reverse strand, counting down.
GATAATAAACAAGCTGACCACCAAGTTTCAGTGGTAGATATGGAAGGTATGATCACCAACCACCTAGTTTCTATTTTAATTGACCCTGGTTCTAATTTGAGTTATGTGGCCCCTCAGATTGTTGATAAGTGTAAATTGCAACCATTTAGGCATGCTAAGCCATGGTTAGTACAACTAGCTATTCGCACCAAAAGAAAAGTAGTAGAGGTCATACCAGCTTGCCAATTCATTGTGGATGGATTTCCCACCCAAGCCACCCTTAACATATTTCCCCTGGGATCTTATGACCTATTGATTGGTATGGACTAGATAGTTGCATATAAAACTAAGTTGGACTGCTACCATAAAACCTTATAATGTGTAAATGAAGAAGGGAGAAAGATAAGTCTCCAAGGAATTCAAAATCCTGTCTCAGTGAGACAAATATCATCACTTCAAATGAAAAAGTATTGTAGAAAGGGATGTCCTCTATATGAAATACAGGTATTAGAATCGGTTGAGGATGATGAACCAAACCTAAAGGACTTAAGATAATATAGAGATGTGTTTCCAGAAGAGGTCTTGGGTTTACCTTCGAGAAGAGACATTGACTTCTCCATCAAGCTTGCACCAGGAGTAGTGCCAGTGTCTAGGACACCCTGTAGGATGAGTACACCCGAGCTAATTGAGCTTAAGCTACAACTAAAGGAAATGATGGATAAAGGCTACATATGGCCTAGTGTTTCTCCATGGGGAGCACCAATATTGTTTGTGAAGAAGAAAGATGGTACACTCTAACTATGAATACATTATAGACAACTCAATAAGAGAACCATAAATAACAAGTACCCTTTACCAAGAATTGATGACTTGTTTGACCAATTAGGGGGTGCTTCCAATTTCTCAGAGAATGAGTTGAGATCTGGATACCATCAAGTCTGAATCAAGGATGAAGAAATCCACAAAACAACCTTCAGGAAATGGTATGGTCACTATGAATTTGTGGTGGTTCCATTTGGATTAACCAATGCCCTTAACACTTTTATGTGCTTGATGAACAATGTACTCAACAAATTCCTAGACAGATTTGTATTGGTTTTTATTGATGATATATTAATCTACTCCAAGAATAGAGAGGAGAATGAAGAACATATTATACTTGTACTTCAAGTGCTAAGAGAGCATCATCTCTTTGCTAAGTTTAGCAAGTGTGACTTTTTCCAGAAGAAAGTACATTACTTGGGCCATGTTATATCTGAAGAAGGGGTGGCAGTAGACCCTAACAAGATCATATCTATCATGGAATGGCCTACCCCAAAGGAAGTTTTGGATATCAGATTATTTATGGGCTTAGCAGGATATTATCCAAGGTTCATAAAAGGATTTTCCAAGATTGGTTGTCCAATCACTGCCCTCCAAAAAAAGGGGGTTAAATTCACCTGGACATCAGAATGTGAAGAAAGGTTTCAAGAACTGAAATACCTTCTAACCCATGAACCCATGTTGAATATTGTAGACCATGATAATGATGATAATGACTACCTCGTGTGTATAGATTCCTGCAAGGAAGGACTCAGAGCAGTCCTTATGCAAGAAGGATGTGTGATTTTCTATGAATCCAGAAAATTGAATGAGCACGAAATCAATTATGTGACCCATGATATGGATTTGGCTTCCATAGTGCATGCTTTAAAAATGTGGAGGCATTACCTCCCGAGTAGGAGGTTTGTACTTATGACCGACTATTGTGAGTTGAGACACATGTTTGATCAACCGAAACTTAATGTCAGGCAAGCTAGGTGTATGGATCTCCTTAGTGAGTTTGATTTCGAAATCAAATGCATCAAAAGAAAGTAAAATAGGGTGGTCGATGCCCTTAGAAGGAGTACGAAAATGATTCACCTAGCAGTGGTGAGCACCTCTGAAACGAATGTCAGGGAAAGAGTCATGAATGCACAAGAAACAGATGCATCCTTCAAGACCGTGACATTGTACCTAAAGAAAGATCCTGTAGGGATAAAGTATGAAGGATATCAGATGTTGGACAAAGGTCTGCTGACTTACAAAAATAGATTGTATATTCCAATATGTGATGACTTGAAGAGGTTCATAATGGATGAACTACACAAGAGACCATATACTAGTCACCTAGGATATCATAAAATGATCACGACCACTAGGAAACAATTTTATTGGCTTGGAATGAAAAAAGATATAGCTGACTATCTTGCTAAGTGCCTACAATGCCAACAAATTAAGGCAGAACACCGACACCCAACAATATTGTTACAGCCTCTACCAATTCCAGAATGGAAATGGGAAACCATTTCCATGGATTTCTTCACTGGATTACCAAAATCAGCCAGGCAGAATGATGCCATCATGGTAGTAGTGGACAAATTGAGCATGTCCACTCACTTCATCCCTGGCAAATCAACTTGCAAGGAAATAGATATTGCCAACATCTTCATAAAGGATATATTCAAACTGCATGGCATGCCAAGGGAGATTGTATCTGACAGAGATACAAAATTCACTTCAAGATTTTGGAAATATTTGATGGATGGCTATGAGACCAAATTATAGTTTAGCACAGCGTATCACCCTCAAACCGATGGAAAGACAGAAATATTAAACCAAATATTATAATACATGTTGAGGATGCATGTAATGCATCATCCTAATAAGTAGGAAGACTACCTATCATTGGTATAGTTTTCCTACAACAACGGTTACCAAGAGTCACTGAAGATGAGACCTTTTAAAGCCCTCTATGGTAGACCGTACAAGACTCTAGTCAGCTGGAGTAATCTAGTGGATAGAATTACAATCAGACCCGACATGCTGAAAGAGATGGAACAACAAGTGATACAGATAAAGGATAATATGAAAATTGCTCAGCATAGACAAAAAATTTACGCCGATAGAAAAAGAACCCTCCAGAGAATTCAAGACAGGATACCATGTCTATCTCATATTTAGGCCCAGGAAGAGTTCCCTGAGAATGGGAGCTTGTGCCAAGCTAGCACCTCAGTATTGTGGACCCTTTGAATTTTTAGATAGAGTGGGACCTGTAGCCTATAGGATAGCATTTTCTCCCTCAGTAAAGGCACACAATGTTTTCCATGTTGCATTATTGAAGAAATATGTACATGATTCTAATCATATAATTGACTGGTCTGTGATCCAGGTGGAGTCGGAGGGAGAATTCCTGCCAGAACCTCAATGCATACTAGATAGGAAGGAAACCCCACTCAGGAACTAAACCATTGCACAGGTCAAGGTGCAGTGGAAACACTTTGGCCCAGATGAGGCTATGTGGGAAATGGAGGATGCCATGAGACATGCATATCCATTTTTGTTCACTTCTGTATATACAGATCATGTTGATAGATAGAAGATCAAGGGCGATGTTCCTTTAAGGGGGAGGTAATTGTAACACCATGTTTCCACTCGTTTGTAAATATAACTATAATGGCCAAGAGACTATGGAAAACTCCATATGTGTGAATTTTGATTAGATGGACCTTTGTATGAAATGTCAATGAGTGGAAATTTTGTTATTTACTAGAAAACTGATAATTGTTGCATGACTTCTGGAAGGGGTGGGTGAACTAAGAAATACAACAAATTCCATAAAAAGAGATGGTGAAGGGGACCAGGAATGGTTGTGTTAACCTTCACCAAACTAGTACCTTAATGGATTTAATTGCTCAAGAGCAGAACAATCCTCTAACTGAGAAATGAATTACATTCAAGATGGTAGGTGGGAAGACCTCCTTAATATTTAATGAGGGAATGGGGTAGAGCACCCATCTGTAAGGCTTCCAAACCTAACCACGGGCTGGGAATTCAAGCACAACACAACCTTGATGAAGGAGGAAAGAAAGGAAGGTGTGGTGGGGAGAGGAATACATGTGAAGAGTTCAGAGAGAGGAATCTTTCGGTTTCATGGAAGAACTAGAAAAATCAGCATTATGGTCACAGGAAACGACATAGAGGGTTATGATACAAGCTAATAAATGAGGTCGATCATCCTTTCTTGGTATCGTGTGAACCATTGCCAAGATCCTACGGGAGGAGGAGAGTAAACCTTTGTCCCTATTGTTTTTGAGCTAGAAGAAAAGATTTTGTTGCAGAGCATCATGCTCTAGTTCAGGGGTGGCTAGTGGTAAATCTGTTTGGAGTGACTGAGCCTACAGTTGGGTGAAAATGGGAACCTATTTCAGTAGTCGCTTCATGATATCTGGTTCTGATAAGAATTTTTCTTGTTTTATGTATGGAACTGGAACAATGGATGAATGCCTGAATTAATACATATGTATGTTTTTAAATGTTTTTTGTGTGGAATGGTTATGGCCTACACATGACTCCTTCTCCTTGTAAACTTACACTTTCGAGCAATATTCTGTATGCCCGACTTAGCTCCTGAGGATTCCTGGGACATGAACTTGTAAGGTGTCTGAGATAGGAGATATTGGGACAATCTAAACCTATCCGTCTGAAGAGGATGTCTTTTTTGAGGCCCTGTGACATGCGACTGGAATTCCGGACCCAAGTCCTTAACCATTTTCTGGTTAAAGCTCAAGAAGGATAGCAAGAGTGGATGCCTTAAAAGGGGAGGTCCCTTAGTTTGGGAGACCAACAGATGAGATCCCTTTGAAAGGACCCATATGACCAATATCAAGGAACCCTAGGCTAAGTCTAAGGAGGATATGATCCCTTGGCTTCAAAGCTCCGGAAGTCTGAGACATCATAGTAAGACTGAACTTACCAATATTGTTGTAACACCCTATTTCCCCCAGCTTGTAAATATAACTGGACTGGCCAAGAACTATGGAAAACTCATGAATGTGAATATGTGAGGTAAATGGACCTTGAGGAAGAGGTCAATGAATGTGAATAACATTTTGAATTTATTGCAGGACTGCTGAGAGGGGATGTGCAGAAAAGAGACCACGATGGCGGTGGAAGGCACCTGGAAAGGGGGCATTAACTTCCACCCAGAATTAAATACCATATTTGGACTCCACTGGCCTGGAGAACCAAAAGCGGCTCGCTAGCCCTAAAATTTAATGCCTTGCAAGCTAACAGGTTGATGTCTTAATGAGGGATGGGGAGGTGAACCGCCTATCCGTAGAGCCGTCGGGCCTAATCAGCGCGAGGGTAATCGTGCCACACACAACCTCGCGAGAGGATAAGGCGTATGGTAGAAGCGGTTGAGAGGGGGCAGACATGAGGGGAACTCTAGCATTTTTACGTAGAGTGAGTGATAGCAGAGAGGAAGGATTGCAACCTTCGCTCCTGGTCACTAGCAGACAGAGAGAGACACAGTCTCACAGCATCGTGGTCTCAGCTCGGGGGTGGCTAGTGGTAAATCCGCTGGGAGTTGCTACGCCTACGGTTGGGTGGAAACAAGCACCCCTCTCAGTAGTCGCACCCACTTCTGGTGTTATTTTTTATAAGTGTTTTACATATTTCATCTTGAAATTCATAGGCTGATATATATATATATATATATATATATATATATGCTCATAGAACTGTGAAAATTGTGAATGATTTCAGTGTAAAAATGTCTATGCAGCTTTGATAAGAATATAAAAATATATGTTTATGACAAAGGAAACCATGCATGAATTATGTTGATAAATGAATCTAAGTATGCCTAGGTTGAACTAAGTTGGGCTTCCAGCCCGTCCTCGGGAAGATGTTTACCCCTGTCTGTTTTTAGGGTGGCCCTGGAATAGGACTCTTCACAGAGATTCCCTTCTTGGAAAGATTTTCCAAGAACCTGGAAAAAGGGACTTAAATGGGCAAGTCCTAATAACCCTATACGAGGAGTAATGACCCCCTTAAGGTTTCGAAGATAGTAGAGTAGGGATAAGTAACAACTTGATGAACGAAGTCTCGTCGGATGACCCATAGCCATTCACAACCATCAGATTGACGAAAGTAACAAGGGCGTTACATACCTTGCCCCATTTTCCCTCTATCTTCGTGAACAGCAAGGAGATCGGGATCGTAGATCCCAAGGCCCAGGAGAATATTTGAACCATTGGTCTTTCCACATCCACGAAGTAGTGGAGGAATACACAAGGAGGGACAATCTGAGTCGTTGGATCTCATCCAAAAATCCCGTCAACCGTCGGATCTGGTTAAGATGCTCGGAGTTTAGTCTCTAGAATGTGCGCAGGAAGAACGGATCTAGACCGTTAAATCTTGGTCCAATTACCCGACAGCCGTTGGATTGGACTAGAGTTGTCCGAGGGTTACCATCGGGAGTCCATCCATAGGCATATTGGGATTCTCGAGGACAAGACCATCGAGACACTTTAAGTCTTGAAACGCTAGCAAAATCTGGATTGTTTGTTTGAGGATATACGTGGTGGAGATCGAGGTTTACTATCGGGAGTCAGGATATCAAAATCCCCGTGGATAGGAGACCAGGGAAGTCCGAAGTAAAAACCCCGGCAAAATCTAAGCCGTCCATTTAGGGAGACAGGTGTCCGGAATCCGTAGAGATTCGGGATATTCGACATCAGGAAATCGGAGTTCCTGAGGTCGTGAGAATGGGGAAATCATAAGTCTCGAAATCCTGGAGGAATCGGGACCGCCCATCAGAGGAGGACACGCGGCAGCGATCGACGCCGTCGGGGGAAAGCCCCGGCAGGAAGTTGTTGTTCGGCGTTTGTGTCATCAGGATATCGGGAATCCTGGAGACAATTTATTTATGCATTTTGGAACCGCGACGATCGAAACCCCAATGAGTGGGAGCCAGCTGTAAGTGTATTAGAGAAGTAGGAAGCGCCATTGTGGGGGCCAGCTGTCAGCATAGCGGGAAGATGGGATTCGAAGGATCGGGAATCCCGTGAGCCAATGCTTTTTGTCATGGAAAACCTCGTAGCCCCGACGGGGGATAAGACTCTGGTCACGGGGATCGTGGTCATGTGAGCTAGGAGCCTAGCCAGGAGAGCTAGCGCGTAAAGGGTGCGTCGGGATTCGAGGAATCGCGAGTCCTAGGGACATTTGCATTTCGACATTGGAAAGTTCGAAACCTCGATGGGGGACAAGGATGCGGTCTTGTGAGATAGAGGTCACGTGGTCTAAAGACTTAGCCCGGGAGGCTAAGGCAGCAGAGGAGTGTATCGAGATTTGTGGATCGGTGAACCAAATTGTTGGGACATCACGAGTGTCAAAACCCCGATGAGGAGGTATGTCTACGGTCAGATAGAGGGAGGTTGTATGGACCCAAAAGACTAGCCCAAGGGGACTAGTGGAAGTTGGAGTGCGTCAGGAATCGGAGGATCACGGATCCAAAGGGCATATGCATTTTGGCATTAGAAAGCCCGAAACCCCGACGAAAAGAAAAGTATAAGGCTGTGGTATCGTGAGCACGATCGTGTGGACCAGGCCATAGCCCGGAAGGGCTAAGGCCCGAAGAGAGCTTGTTGGAGATCGGAGAATCAAGGGCATAGGAATCCTCGACATTAGAGAGGACAAAACCCCGAAAACCTGAAGTTGTCATCAGGGAAAGACCACGGTTAGGTGTAGAGAGCCGTATAGGTGAATGAAAGACCCATTGCTGAGGGTTGGCATCTCGCTGATGCAAGCTTCGGGGATTCTCATTATTGAGAACTAAACGAAAAACTTTGATTTGGGTAGTGGGTATGTTACAATTGCAAACACCAAATCTAACCGGGAGACTCGGTCTCCCGTAATATTGATCGACGATAGGTGGTTCCCTAGGTGGTTGGGTGAACCTATATCGCCAACTAAACCGACACTCGAAACCCCCAAAACCCTGAGTCGTGAAGGACACAGAATCATAGATCACAAAATCCTTCAAATCCTTCCCCACCGTCGATATATCAGGGACGCATGGTGCTAGCCCTTTAATTCAGATATTGGACAATTCAGTAGGTAAGAGGAGTTTACATAGTCATTCTTCTGAACGTCGAATCCTCGAAGTAACCAGGGATGTAGATCTATAAATCTCTGTGATTGGATCTCGACCATGAGATCTAAGGGATGTTGAAGGGCAATCAGACCGGAGAGAAGAGGCATTGTGATGTCATCCATGGTGGCATGGACCCAAACTTGATAAGCCATGTGCCACCTGGATTCATGCACATTGCCTACCCCATAGGACCCTTGTATTTTAACACAGATCACCCCAGGTGAAGGCACATGTTGTCATTGACCGATTTACATGTCATCCCCTGGTAAGTGCCCACCTAGAAAATGTGGTTGGTGAAGGGATTGGGACTCTAAGAGTCTAGAACTTCAGAACTCTAAAGGATTTGGAGCATAGTACCATAGAGAGTCCAAAGAAAACCTGAAGCCTGAATTAGCGGAGTAGATATGAACTGTCCATTGGAAAGTACAGGTGTCGTCAATTACCGCACTCCGAAGCAGAAATACTCTGGAAGAGTTGAAGAGTGGAGGGTCGAGAACCCCCAAAGCCAAAGTCCCAAAGTCAATCTCAGTCATTGCATGCGACAAGAGTATGGAGCGTATATTTGACTTGTGTCTGTCTGCGAGTCCAGAATTCGTAGGAATCGAAGTCAGGTGAGTCAAGAATACCCGAAATTCGAAGGTCTGAAGCATGCAAGGAACCTATTGAGTCGGACCCATGTTGAGGTCCTGTGGCCTCAACCAATGAACACCTGAGGAACTTGGGAGAGGTGTATCCACCATTTCTAAGTCAGTTTTGAGCTTGGTGACTCTGGCTGTAAAGCTCTAGATGAGAAGAATGGGATTGAGACCCCTAATGGAGGTCTTGAGCTCTTAAGAAGAACAAAACTTTGACGCCCCACCATGGGTGTGTTATAAATATCATTTCCTATGCATACCAATGGTATGCATAGGCATTGGTATTTCCTTAGCATGCCATTGAAATACCATGGAATGGTATGGAAAGGAAATACCAATGCCTAGGCATACCATTGGTATTTTTCTTAGTTGTAGTATAGTATGCATTGCCATTGCCTTGTTTTTGTATGTTATGCATTTCCATTGCTTTGTATGGTATGCATTGGCAATGGTATGGTATGGTATGGTATGGTATGCATTGGAAATGGAAATGACATGCATTGCCTTGCCATTGTATGGTATGCACTAGCAATGGTATGGTATGGTATGATATTGTATGGTATGCATTGGCAATGGTAAATTATGGTATGGTATGGTGTGCCTTGTCTTGGTATGGTATGCATTGGCAATGGTATGGTACAGTATGATATGCATTGGAAATGGCATTGGTAGGATATGGTATGGTATGCATTGGCATGGTATGATATGGTATGGTATGGTATGGAATTGGTATGGTATGGTATGGTATGCCTTTCCTTGGTATGGTATGCCTTACATTATTATGGTATACATTGGCAATGGTATGGTATGGTATGGTATGGTATGCCTTGACATGCCATTCCTTTCAATGCCTTTCCATTCCTTGCCTTTCCTTCACTTTCCATATCTTGTCTATCCATGCCATGCCTTCCCTTCCCATGCCTTTCCATGTCATGCCATGTCATTCCATTCCATGTCTTTCCTTACATTCACTTGCCATGTCTTTCCTTTTACATGCCATACGTTTCCATACCATTTAGTTCCTTTCCATGCAATTCCTTGCCATTCATTTCCTTGCCTTCATTTTCCATGTCTTGTATTTCCATACCATGCCTTGCCAAGTTGTCATCCCATGTATTTCCATGTCATTCCATGCCATTCCATTCCATGCCTTGCCTTGCATTCACTTTCCATGCCTTTCCTTGCCTTCACATTGCCATGTCTTGTCTTTCCATACCATGTCTTTCCATGCCATACCTTCACTTGCCATGTATTGAATTCATTTGTCATGCCTTTCCTTGCATTCAATTGCCATGCCATCAAAGGATTCATACATACAAATTACAATCAAAGGATTCATTAAGCATGTAATTCTACAACTTGTTATCCCATATTTCTTATATAAAAATACTTGCATGAAAATTCCAATGTTTTGGTCAATGAGGCATAGTGCTATTTTTTAAGAGGAGGTCGATTTTCAAGAACACTGTGAGAGAATTTATGAGTAGTGTAATAATGTGGTCCTTGGAAAATTAGACTTGTTGGAGCTTACATAACTCCATTATGCCACTCGGTTTGGATTTTATGCCCTCAGACCAAATTGGCCACATGTCCCTGAATGGCTTGAAGAGGCGAATTGGAATTATTGATACAACTCAAACCGAGACTCAAATTGGGTGAACCATCAGTTGCATTGGATTCAGAGAACTTGATTTGAACTAAGGGGGGCCCTCCATTGTCATTTTTTTCCACCGAAAAATCATATCTTGGAGTATCTCGGACACTAGGGTTTTGGTCAATGAGGCATAATGAAATTTTTGAAGAGGAGGTCGATTTTCAAGAACATTGTGTTAGGAATTTGTGGGTAATGTAGTTGTGTGGTCCTTGGCCAAATAGAATTGTGGGAGCTTACAAAACTCCGTTATGGTACTCGGTTTGGATTTTATTCCCTCTAACCAAATTGGCCACATGTCCCTGAATGGCTTGAAGAGGAGAGTTGAAACTCATGATAAAACTCAAATCGAGACTCGGATGGGAGAAACATCAGTTGCATTGGATCTAGAGCACCGGTTTTAAACTTAGGGGGGACTCCTCTATCATTTTTTCCATCAGAAAAATGTGTCTTGGAGTATCTCTGGCACTAAGATTTTGGTCAATGAGGCATAGTTCAATTTTTGAAGAGGAGGTCAATTTTCAAGAACATTGTGTCAGGAATCTGTGCATGGAGTAATCACATGGTCCTTGGAAAAATAGAATTGTGGGAGCTTACAGAACTTGGTTATGCCACTCAGTTTGGATTTTATGCCCTCGAACCAAATTGGCCACATGTCCCTAAATGGATTTAAGAGGTAAGTTGCAACTCGCAATAAAACTCAAACTGGGACTCATATGGGAGAACCTTCAGTTGCATTGGATGCCGAGCACTGGGTTTCAACTAGGGGGGTCCCTCCATAGTCATTTTGTCCACCAAAAAACTATCTTGGAGTATCTCCAGAACTAGGGTTTTGGTCAATGAGGCATTGTGCAATTTTTGAAGAGGAGGTCAATTTTCAATAACACCATGTCGGGCATTTGTGTATAGTGTAGTCATGTGTTCCTTGGGAAAATAGACCTGTGAGAGCCTATGGAGCTTTTCTATGTCGTTCAATTTGAATTTTATGTCCCAGGACCAAATTGGCCACATGTCCCTGAATGGCTTGAAGGGGCGACTTGCAACTCTCTATAAAATGCAAACCATGACTCAGATAGGTGAACCACTAATTTCATTGGATCTGGAGCATCGAGTTTCAACTAGGGGGGCCTCCGTTGTCATTTTTTCCACCAGAAAACCGTATCTTGGAGTATCTCTGGCACTAGGGTTTTTCTCAGTTCTTATTACATATGTTTAGCCAAGGCATGTCAAGGCAAGGAAAGTGAAGGCAAGGCATGGAAAGTGATAAGGAAAGTGGAGGAAAGTCATGGAATGTCAAGTGATAATTCAAGGAAAGTTAAGGAAAGGCAAGGCAAGGCAAGTGAAGGAAAGGAAAGGAAAGGCAAGTGAAGGCAAGGCAAGTGAAGGAAAGGCAAGGAAAGGAAAGTGAAGGAAAGGAAATACAAGGAAATTGAATCCATGACATGGCAATTGAAGGAAAGGCACGGAAAGGAAAGTGAAGGAAAGGAATGGCAAGTGAAGGAAAGGAATGGAAAGTGAAGGCAAGGCATGGCAAGGAAAGGCATGGCAAGGCAAGCAAAGGTAAGGAAAGGAAAGGGAAGAAAAGGAAAGGAATGTGAAGGCAAGGCGTGGAAAGTGAAGGAAAGACATGGAAAGAAAAGTCAAGGCATGGGAACGCATGGCAAGTGAAGGTAAGGAAATGAAAGATAGAAAGGCAAGGAAAGTGAAGGCAAGGCATGAAAAGGAAAGTGAATGCAAGGCATGTCAAGTGAAGGAAAGGCACGACAAGGAAAGTTAAGGCAATGTAAGACATGGAAAGTGAAGGCAAGGAAAGAAAAGGCAAGGCAAGGAAAGGCAAGTGAAGGAGAGGAAAGACATGGCAAGTGAAGGAAAGGAAAGACAATGAAATACAAGTTAAGGCACGACATGGAAAGGCAAGTGAATACAATGCAATACATGGAAAGTTAAGGCAAGGCAAGGAAAGAAAAGGCAAGTGAAGGCAAGGAAAGGAAATGGAAGGAAAGGAAAGGGAAGGAAAGGTAAGGAAAGGCAAGTGAAGGAAAGGCATGGAAAGTGAAGGCAAGGCATGGAAAGGAAAGTGAATGCAAGGCAAGGCATGGAAAGTGAAGGCAAGGAAAGGCAAGGCAAGGAAATGCAAGGCAAGTGAAGGAATGTCATGGCAAGGCAAGTTAAGGAAAGTGACGGAAAGTCATGGAAAGTGAAGGAAAGGCATTGCAAGGAAAGTGAAGGCAAGGCAAGGCATGAAAAGTGAAGGAAAGGAAAGGAAAGGAAAGGCAAGGAAAGTGAAGGCAAGGCATGGCAAGGCAAGTGAAGGAAAGGCAAGGAAAGTGAAGGCAAGGCATGGCAAGGAATGTGAAGGCAAGGCAAGGCTAGGCAAGGCATGGCAAGTGAAGGCAAGGAAAGGAAAGGCAAGGCAAGGCAAGTGAAGGAAAGGAAAGGCAAGGAAAGGCAAAGAAAGTCAAGGCAAGGCATGGAAAGTGAAGGAAATTCATGGTAAGGAAAGTGAAGGTAAGGAAAGACATGGTAAGTGAAGGCAAGACAAGGGAAGGAAAGTGAAGGAAAGGCAAGGCAAGGCAAGTGAAGGAAAGGAATGAAAAGTGAAGGTAAGTCATGGAATGGAAAGTGAAGGAAAGTCAAGTGAAGGGATGACAAGTCATGGCAATGAAAGTGAAGGAAAGGCAAGTGAAGCCATGGCAAGACAAGGCAAGGCAAGGCATGGCATGGGCATGTTTTAGGGTAGGATATATTTTAACAACAGTCAAAATGAAGCCAAAATTATTCCTTATAGATACTTAGATGGTCATTCAAATAGACCATAAAGATCCCTTCTAATACTAACAGTTTCCATTAACTTCTCATGCTCATAGTAAAGAAAGAAGTATCATACCTTTTATGAGTTCTTACTTGGAATTGTTTGTAGTTGGAGGTTCATACCAATAACCAAATTTGTAAAGTGGTATACAACTTGACCTAGTTTATAATATTGAAATACATAACCACCTTTCTTTCATTTTCTTTCATCTTGTGTTAGATATTCTCCTTTAATAACCATCGACCCTATCGGAAATTCAATTCCTTTAGAGTATATTACTAATCGCATGAGGGTATTCTTTCCCTCTAATCATTGTTCCAACCCCGCATGAGGGTATTCTTTCCCTCTAATCATTGTTCCAACCAATAATCAGTGCCCCATTCATTATCTCTTAGGGAAACCACTATGTATATGTGCCCTACAAAAAATGGAGTGCCAAAATGTAAGTCCACTAAATGACCAAAGCATAACACATTCATTCAAGTTATTTAAAATTTAATAGAAGGATTCAACAAACCTCACAGTATGAGATTTGAGACAAGATCATAATCTATTGAAACACTTGATTAGTCCTCCTGCAATTGGGATAATTCCATAATTATATGTTGAACAATGGGGAGTGATACACGATCCCATCTATAAACCTAGTCTATTTATTCACAATCATCCCCTTCATTACTACTACATGGATACCAAAAGCAAGAGAGTTTTCTAATCTATATTTCAACTATTAAATTGTTTGATGTTCTAACTGAATGGAATCCACGAGTGCCCTAGATTTTTTTTCATTCATACCACTATGATCGATCTAAATTGACCACCTCCCAAAAATATCTATGTACATGTCCTTTCTTGTGTGATTAGTCTTCACAGGTTCTAGTTCCCTCTCTCATTACTGAAGAAAACCATTCAACAATGGATTTTGCATCTCGAATGAGGGAAGTAGTAGTGAACTTAATTTATTTCCTACGCAATTCTCTTTATATGCATGCACCTTCTCCATCATGCTCCTCTTTCCTGTGTCCGGACTCAAAACAATTCCAAGTGTGTGGTACCTTTAGTTTTTTATGAAACATACACAACCATTGAAATACATGAGCATTTTTTAACTAACTTGCACAACCATATGACCAAATCCATTGTTTATCCATTTGTATGTTCTTCTCCTTAAGGTGATTGTAGAACAATTGAAAAGAATGTTGTACATAGGCTAAGTCATGGAACTAATCATCACTTTATGTAGAAGTGATACTCTTTCAATATAAATTTGTTTTGTTCATTACTATTCAATCCATGCCTGTATGTGATATGTACCATTATGATGACCTTCTCTGAGTGATAATATTGGATTTGAATCTCATTTTGTGGTTGAAGGGTGTAGTTCTCAGTAAAATCAACTATTGATAACACAATACCAATAGGAAATGTATCTTTGTATATTCTAAAATGCTTGTCCTGCCATCGAGCCACATGGACATGTTGAACATAATGTCGTTTATTTTCGACGAAGTCCTTGATGATGTCATAAAATCATACTTGGGAAGTAACCAACTGTATCTTTTTCTTTCATGTCCTCCATCAATATCATATGTCACATATAGCAAGGAAACCGCGTTCCTCCCCAATTCATACTCATAGTTTACATGGATTCACTTGCTTATTAATGTCATTCCACTGCACCTAGGGCATGTCCCATCCAAGTATGAATTTTTATAAAATGTAACACCCTCTGGCCTTGTACACAAGATGTTTTGAATAAAGTCTCTAGATGAAGACAGTGGAAATATAACTGGGCATTCATGCAAAAGGTTTTTTTGAAAAACACGGAATATGTGTGTGTGTGTGTGTGTGTGTGTGTGTGTGTGTGTGTGTGTGTGTGTGTCACAATAATAACCATACTCAATGTGATATCTATCACAACATGTGTTTCTAATTGTGCTTATTAGAACATACCAAGGATTTCATTTATGGGAAGATATTTGGCCTAGGTTAAGTGCACTATGTACTATTCTAAATATCTCATAAAATTATGCCTGTGTAATGTGAATATAGTGTTTAATATTGGGTTCACTGTCCCTAGATCCCCTTCTCAATTTTAGTACATAATTTTGGTTGGAAGAGGGCCTTGTGTTATCATGCCAGAAATCCTGAACTAGTCCCTTAATCGCTCCAATTAACTTCATGTCAGAATGAGGTAGCCTTCCATTGAAGGCCCACAAATATGTTAGGTCACCTGTGTCGAGGCTATCTCATCTATGTGAATACTTTCTAAGGGTTTTAACATTTCATTTCAAGAGGTGAGAGGTTTGTTGTAGCAAACTATGTTTTCTTGTAATCTTTCTAACAATCGACTGGGACAAGACACATTGGGTTGCATTGCGGTATTTAGAACGAGACTTCTTACCAATTTTTTAAAATCATCTACAAGGTTGTGTACTATATGATGACATTTTTTACACTTTTGACTGTTTTAATGCCTAAAATTCTCCTAACACGAGTGAAACTTCTAGATTTTAACAAAGATAAAAATAATTGACATTTAGCAGCATCAGATTTTGGTTCAAAGTATTCTTGAATGATTGTATAAGAGTGATAACAAATAGTACGGTTAGGTAACTTACCTTCAAGTAATGCTAGATAACTTTCATCGACCTGAATGCATTTATCATTTCTTTTTCATGCAATGCTCGATCTAGGTAGGGACGATGAACCCCTATTCTCGAACTCTTGACCTCCCTGTTGTGGAGTTAACAATGTTGTAGTTATTTTCAATTCAATCATAGACAGATAAACTGTGGGAGGAGAGTGCACATTTGACTATCCAACAAAAGATTGCACCACAAGACCTTCTTCACCGCAATGTTGTACACCATTTTATCCTTTAATTTCATCCATTGTATAATCATCTCCAAGCAAATCCTCCATCATTTGTTCATCCACAAAAAAAATCTTGATGAGAAATTGTTTGAATTTCTCTCTAATGAACTCTTGCGATTTTATTCTGGTGATGGAGGAGAAATATTAGCAGCATCTATTGCAGTAGAAATTGGATTTCCCTCATGTGAAAGCCTACACTTTGACATACACAACTTTGCTTTTTCTCTTTCTTCTTCTACCTTTTCGATCAGTTTCTTTTTTCTTGAGGACTATCTTTCTCAAATCCGGTGGTTCCCCATTTTTAAAGATAAGAATTGGCTTCCAAACACCCACCACAAATTTTTCTTTGTATTATGTAATAAGGAACAACCAAGTGGAGAAATTGATTTTTGTATTACAAAAGAAGACACATCTAATAATTCCAATTGCAATTGCACTTGGACAAATTTGTCTTCCAATTCCAACAAGACACAAGAAGATACAAACAACAATTCAAATTGCACTTGGACAAATTTGTCTTCGAATTCCAAGAAGAAACAATTACATACAAACAACAATCCCAATTGCACTTGACAAAGTTGTCTTCCAAATTTTCTGCAATGGTTTGGCAATAGCACAAAAGTATTTATGAATCTAACAAAAACACTAAAAAAAGTAAATATGTATGTGCAGGATGCTTTTGCCTAAAATTGCCACATTTTTCCTCAACCATGAATAGATGAGGTGGGGTTTTCTTGGCACCAAACAATGCCCAGCAGGAACACGCACTCGTTACTAGAACATGTGCACACTAAAGCATGTGTGCATTCTAGAAACACGTGCACATTCTCGTTGAGTATAAATGACCAATTCAAGAAAGTCATAGGAGCACGTGCACGCTCTTAATGCAACAAATATAGCATTTAATATCCATCAAACCTTTTTATGAATAAAATTTTATAGGGGTATGGAGACAACTAAGGCCTAAGGGGTTAGGTTTGAAAGTGTTTTCAAAGATAGAGCAATGGTTAGAGCACCAAGATGTGGGTGATGTGAGTGCACATGTTGTACACAAGTTATATTCATAGTGCACTTAGGGCTTGAGTTAAGTTGGGGTTAAGGATTGAGTATAAATTATTCCTAGGTTTAGATGGAGCTAGGGGGTTCTATGTCATTGTCTACATCAGGCTCTAGGTCAATGTCTAAATCTAGATCTAGCTCTATGTGGTGGTATAGGTCATGGTCTACGTCAAGCTCTAGGTCTGGTGATAAGATATTTGGGGGAATGGAACCTATTTTAATGGACATTATGACCATTTGGAGTCTTAGAGATTATGATATTGTAGTGAAACCAAATTGAAAGGACCATTTGGAGGTGGAGAGATAGTGAGATTGTGATGAACGGTTTGGAGGCCTAGACTAAGGAGATATAGGGGTGGGGATACAGTGAGAGTGAGACTACCAATAAGAGGGAGAAAGAGGTGGTAGATGTAGGAGAGAAACAAAGGAGAGATAGCGAGAGGGAGGGGGAGAGATATAGGGAGAAGGGGGGTAGAGAGAGAAT
>ML791091.1:141779-159552 GCA_009831015.1 Picea engelmannii | reverse complement strand
TGGATCTCGAGGGATAAGATCTAGATGCATTGAATGCCAAGAGAAAAGGATCTTAGACATTCCAATATTGCATGAAAATAAGCATGGACAAAAAACAAAATATGTAAATGAAGTACTTGGGAGGTGAGGCTTAGAGAGGAGCCTCACCTCTAAAACTAATTACTAGTAAATCACTTAGAGCTAATTAATCTCACAATGAACAATAAAAAATATGAGACAAGCCAAAATGAGTAACTTGATACTATGAGAAATCTTGTTAGACATTTATATAGCATTGCAAAATGGTCCATTGGACAAAGTACAAAAGACCTCATTAAATGAGTCTATGTTATTAGTATAATAGATCTAACTACCCAACTAGGTAAGTAGTGGAAAATAAAACCGGATACAATAATGGAAAGAGCTCATTAAATGAGTTTCTATTATTATAATAATATATCTAACTACCCAACTAACTAAGTAGTGGAAAATAAAACCCAATACAATAATGGAGAGGTGGAACTCTCTTTGACCCATATGGGCTACAAGTTATCCCAATGAATTAATGCAGAGGTGAGCATCTACTTGATCCACATGGACAATCTATTAGCTATAGATTTATGAATTTTGCATCTGAATTTAGGCCATATACCCACTCAAATTCAGATCATTCCTCCCCCGTTAGAAAATGATGGTCCCCATCATTTCACCCATGCTAAAAAGGGAAACCCCATTATCGTAAAATTATGATTACAATGTGAAAATACCCAACGAAGAGAAAGGTTTTGTGTGTTTGACCCATAAACATGGGCTTGTGGTTGACCCATAACCTAGTTGAAAATGGCATTGTACATGGGTAGAAAATAAATAAATTTTAATAAAATCCTAAAATTTAAAAAATAATATGGAAAAATCGTGACTTTGGGAGCTGTGAACATCCTTCTGCAAATATATTCATAACCTCTGCTAAAGGTGATGAAATCTAATTCCATCGAAGACCCATTTGAGCTACTGAAAAGATATTTTCATCGGTATATGGAACTTGTTCTAAGGTGGCACATGGAGTGAGAAACAACAACCTGAATTTGAAGGGCATGTGGCCATGTTGGTTACATACATGTGTTGCTTCAAACAAAGATATCTCATAAACCGGACAACAAAATGAAATTCCGTGAAATACCCATTTGCGATATTGAGGCAATCTTTCAAACCATATTTGCAAATCCTTTTGTAGTTTTCTTAGAAGATAGAAAAGTACCTTTGAATATGGTGGTACACGCAACCTCCTTGGGTCAAATACATGCTGAGATTAATCGATGATATCTCTCAAACCAGGAAACCAAATGAGATTTCAAGAAATACCCATTTGTTAAATTAAAGAGATGTTCCCAGCAATATGTGGAAATCCTTCTCTAGTTTCTTGAGAAGAGAGAAAAGTATCATTGAATATGGTGGTATGTGCGACCTCGTTGGGTCAAATTCATGGTGAGATTCAATCTATGATCTCTCTCAAACCAGGAAGCCAAATGAGATTCTGCTAAAATACCCATTTGAGATCTTGAAGAGATATTTTTTATGAAATGTGGTAGAGCCTCTGAAATTTTGTGTAGAGGTCGCAACACCTCTTTGAAGTTGGTTGAGTGTAGAGGGAAACAAATGATGCCAAGGATTTGTAGAGCAGCATGGGCTGTTGTAGAGGTTGTGGAAACTTCGTGGGCAACACAGACACCCTACAAATTTGTTGAAAATGTTGTAGATAAATGGATGTAGTGGATCCATGTATGGATGTAGTGAATCCATGTATGGTTCTCCTTGTAATGGTTAACGAATATCCGTGGGAAAAAAAATCCCTTTAGTGCATGTGGATCAACTGTGATGCTTACAGTGTATGGCATGACAAATGCATTACGATAGTACCAAAAGGAGGTAGGTGATCACTGCAAATGTTTGAACCCACAACATGCTTCAAAACCTTGTCCCGATGGAGAGCGTACCTGCTCCGGTACAACTAATCCGGATCTCAGGGACTGAGATCTGGATGCTTGAATGTCGAGAGAGGAGAAGCTTAGGCATGCCAATATTGCATGAAAATAAACATGGACAAAAAAAAATATGTAAATGAAGTACTTGGGAGGTGAGGCTCAAAGAGGAGCCTCGCCTCTAAAACTAATTACTAGTAAATCACTTAGAGCTAATTAATCTCACAATGAACAATAAAAAAATATGAGAGAAGAGAAAATGAGTAACTTGATATTCTGAGAAGGCTTGTTAATCATTTATATAGAATTACAAAATTGTCCATTGGACAAAGTCAAAAAGAGTTCATTAAATGAGTCTCTATTATTGGTATAATAGATCTAACTATCCAACTAACTAAGTAGTGGAAAATAAATCCAAATAGAATAATGGAAAAATCTCATTAAATGAGTATATATTATTATAATAATAGATCTAACTACTTATCTAACTAAGTAGTGGAAAATAAAACCCAATACAATAATGGAAAGGTGAGACTCTCTTTTACCCATATGGGAAACATGTTAGCCCAATTAATTAATGAGGAGGTGGACATCTCCTGGATCCACATGGACAATCTATTTGATTTATAGATTTATGAATTTTGCATACGAATTGAGACCATATACCTCCTAAAATTCAGATCATTCCTCCCCCCTTAAAAAATTATGGTCCCCATCATTTCACCCATGTTAAAAAGAGAAACCCCATTATCATACCATTATGATTACAATGTGAAAATTCTCAATGAAAAGAAGGGTTTTGTGTGGTTGAACCATAACCATGGGTTTGTGGTTGACCCATAACCTATTTGACAATGACATTGTACATGGGTATAAAAATAAAGAAATTTTAATAAAATCCCAAAATTTAAAAAATAATATGGAAAATTTGTGACTTTGGGGGCTGTGAACATCTTTCTGCAAATATATTCATAACTTCTGCTACATGTGATGAAATCCAATTCCTTCGTGGAACAATTTGAGATACTGAAAATATATTTCCATCGGTATAAGGAACTTCTTTTGAGGTGGCCCAGGTAGTGAGAAAAAACTAGGTCAAATTTGAAGGGCGTGCAACCACACTAGTTACAGACATGTGCTGCTTCAAACAAATATATCTCATAAACCAAACAATAGAATGAACTTCCAAGAAATACCCATTGGATATCTTGAAGAGATATTTCCAACCATATGTGGAAATCATTCAGTAGTTTTCGGAGAAGAGATAAAAAGACCTTTGAATATGGTGATATGTGCAACCTCCTTGGGTCAAATACATGTTGAGATTCAATCAATAATATATCTCAAACTAGGAAGTCAAATGATATTCTGAGAAATACCCATTTGAGATATTGAAGAGGTGTTTCCAGAAATATGTGGAAATCCTTTTGTAGTTTCTTGAGGAGGGAGAAATTTATCATTGAATATGGTGGTACGCGCGGCCTCCTTGGGTCAAATTCATGCTAAGATTCAATCGATGATATCTCTCAAACTAGGAAGACAATTGATATTCTGCGAAATACTCAATTGAGATGTTGAAGATATATTTCTAATGGGATGTGGCAGAGCATCTGAAATTTTCTGTAGAGGTCACAACACCTCTTTTAAGTTGGTTGAGTGTAGAGGGCTACAAAGGATGCCAAGGGTTTGTAGAGCAGCATGGGTTGTTGTAGAGGTTATGGAACCTCCGTGGGAAGCATGGACACCCTGCAAATTTGTTGAAAATGTTGCAGATCAATGGATGTAGTGAATCCATGTATGGTTCTCCTTGTAATAGTGAATGAATATCTGAGTGAAAAAAAAAACCTTGTAATGCCCGTGGACAAACTGTGATGCTTATAGTGTATGGACCGAAAAATGGATTATGATAGTACCAAAAGGAGGCTGGTGATTGTTGCAAATGTTTGAACCCACAACATGCTTCAAACCCTTATCCTGATGGAGAGCGTACATGCTCTGATACCACTGATATAGATCTCGGGGGATGAGATATGGATGGCTTGAATGCTGAGAGAGGAGCAACTTAGACATGCCAATATTGCATGAAAATAAACATGGAAAAAAAAATATGTAAATCAAGTACTTGAGAGGTGAGGCTCAAAGAAGAGTCTAATTATTAGTAAATCACTCGGAGCTAATTAATCTCACAATGAAAAATAGAAAATATGAGAGAAGACAAAATGAGTACATTGATATTATTAGAAGGCTTGTTAGGTCTTTATATAGCATTACAAAATGGTCCATTGGACAAAGTCAAAAATATCTCATTAAATGAGTCTCTATTATTAGTATAATAGGTCTAACTACCCAGCTAACTAAGTAATGGAAAATTAAACCTGATACAATAATGGAAAGAGATCATTAAATGAGTCTCTATTATTATAATAATAGATCTAACTACCCAACTAACTAGGTAGTGGAAAATAAAACCCAATACAATAATGGAGAGGTGGGACTCTCTTTGACTCATATGGGCAACCTATTAACCCAATTAACTAATGAGGAGGTGGGCATCTCCTTGATCGTCATGGACAATCTATTATATTTATAGCTTTATGACTTTTTCATCCAAATTTAGACCATATACCCCCTAAAATTTGAATCAACTTAGCAATTGTCTTTTCTTCTTTTGATGCATTGTACCTTGAGGGGGGGGGTTCCCATAAGGTTTCCCCTCTTTCCTCACTTTATTTTGTGTGTTCATTAGATGCATTGTTCATGGGTACCTAACATGGCCTTAGTTGTTGAGACTCATTCTTCATTACCCCATAATAGTGTTCAGGAGGGGTGTTTGAGATAGTACAGACACCTAGGGTATTTTTCCTTATTTCCTTATGTTTTTTAGTCATTATTGACGGTCTCCTATTTTTTAGGAACCTCTCCTACATTCTAGGAGAATATCATCCTCAGTTTAGAGTCAGGTACACTTAGTTAGACTAGTGGAAGTCACTCATGCATGGAAACTTTGGTTTTTTCACCAACAGTTGCATGTGTTTCTCTCACTTTCACATGTATGAATCAATTAACTGAAGACTATATGACTAGTTAACTAGGACTATGTGGTAGTTAATTCCGATAACTACCTGTGTATGTACAGATCTCTCTAGACCACCACTATGGCACATTAGCTTATCTTCCAATGCACATTAGTTGAGTTATACAATTTTTATCATGTGTAAATTATTATTCATTAATTTTATTAATATTATTCTTATTCTCTTCTATCCATTTTTTCTCTCATCCTCTCTATTTTGCAAGTTGTGTTAATTATTTTGTTGGCTATATCTCTTGTGTAGGTATCTACAACATTCTATAGTCCTCCCTTATGCCTTCCACTAGAATTGAGCACTAGCTATAACAACTTCTCCAACATTTTAGTCAAATTGTTATTTGAAAACCTTAAGAAATATTTGTCATTTAGTTTTGATAGAATCATTTACATAAGGATGTCATCCACATAGTGAAAATATTTTTTTCTCTAATGTGTTTGACAACATGGGTATTCCAATAGAGGACAAACACCTTTAGTAACCACTCACACAAACAGATCAAAGATCAACACACTGATGTTTTGACGTGGTAAAACCCCTACGGGGAAACATCCACAAACCCAACAAACACGACAACTTGGAGTAGTTTATTAATGCAAAAGAAAAATATTACAGAGAGATTTTACAAGAGACTTTCTCACAATCAATCATTGACAAATGACTCTCCATGCTATTTAAATAGATATCATGGACCAATCAGGTGTTAATCCACATATCTATGGTCGTTAATATCAAGGAGAATATGAACCATTGGATCACTCTATGCCAAGAACATATCGTGACCATTGAATTTCCTAACTACAAATGAATAATAATGCATACTAAAGAAACACACTAAAAAACACACTTTTACCTAATGACACATTAGACCAAGTAGATCTTAACTAACTTATAAGTGTCTAAATATCATAACATCCCCCCTTAAGAACAACTTGGGATAGGATTGAAGGATTTACAATAGTGACACAATAGGAGAAGGAAAGAGGGATTAGATCCTATCACCCCTTAATGACAACTTCATGAACTCCTAACATAGAGAGAATTTTTGAAAACTTCGCTTCTATAAGAGACTTTGTGAGAATGTCTACGACTTGATCCTCTATAGGAAAAAACAACACTTCAATAACTTGATCATGAATGATCTTTCTAATGAAGTGCATGTGTAGCTCAATGTGTTTTCTATGTTGATGTTGAACTAGGTCTTTGGCGAGCTTGATGGCACTCTGATTTTCGCACCAAAGGTTGGTTGGATGTTGTTGTTGGAATCCAAACTATGAAAGGATCTATCAAAGCCACAAGGCTTCCTCACTTTCATTTACCACTACTCGGTACTCTGTTTCTACTGACGAAAGTGAAATAGCCTATTGTTTCTTACAGACTCAAGTGACAGGTCCTAAACCAAGGCTAAAAACATAGCCTACAGTAGAATTATGATCATCAGGGTCGTCTTCCCAATCTGAATTAGTGAAACCAACCAATAAAGGATTCCCCCCTGAACTGTAATGTATCATGAACTGAACTATACCCTGGACATACCGAAGTATATTTTTAGCTTCTTTCCAATTTCTTTCATGGGGTGTTTGCATATACCGGGAAACAAGACCAACATCAAAGGAAATATCAGGACGGGTATGAGTCAAGTATAAGAGGCTACCAACTAATTGACGATAAAAGGTGGCATTAACTTCAGGAGAAGTACAAGTGGCAGCAAGCTTGACTCCACAATGGAAGGGAGAAATGGCTAGTTTACAATATTCCATGTGAAAGCAACAAAGAAGGTCACATGCATACTTAGACTCAGAAAGAAAAATTCCTTCGTTGGTTTGCAAAACTTGGAGGTCAAGGAAATAGTGCAAAAATCCTAAGTCTATCATTTCAAATTTCTTCTTAAGGATGGTTTTCACATGGTTTAAAAGTTTTGAGTCACTACCGGTAAGGATAAGGTCATCAACATAAAGAACAAGGATTATGAGATGGATTCCTACTTTCTTGGTATAGACATTAGGATCAGAATGACATCTAGAAAATCTGGTGTCAGTAAGAAAGTTTTCCATTTTGTCATACCAAGCTTAGGAAGCTTGCTTAATACCATAAAGATATTTCTTCAGGTGACAAACAAGGCTAGATTCATGTTGGACATAGAGAAGAGGTTGTTCCATGTATATTTATTCTTGAAAATCCCCATGCAAGAAGGTGGATTTAACATCCATCTGATGGACCTCCCATTTATCTGAGGCAAAAAGGCTAAAAACAACGCAGATGTAATTCATTTTGGCTATAGGGGAAAATGTTTCATTATAGTCAATTCCTTCAACTTGGTAAAATCCTTTGGCAACTAACTAATCAGTGTGTATTTCAACACTTCCATCTAATGCATTCTTAGTTCTATAGACCCATTTACATATGAAAATATTTCTTCCTTTTGGAAGAGGCACAATATCCCAAGTATTGTTTTCCATTAAAGAACAATACTCTTCATTCATTGTTGTATCCCAATCTGGATGACATGAAGATTCTGCAAATGTATCTAGATCATGAGTCTATGAAACTAGAGACAAAAGAGAAGAGGCTCGCTGGAAATGACAATGTGTCCGACGTTGATCTGAAGGATCACAAAAAAGATCACCAACTACTTCTCATATTGAACGAACCCATCTAGGAAGCAGTGGTGCCAGTGATGGTACAGGTTCAATGGACTCATCTGGAGGAAGGTGATAAATCAGAGGTGGATTTTCATCCTCACTGTCATCATATGAAGAAGAAACCAGAATAGGAACAGAAGAAGAAACAAGCACCGAAGATGGCTCACACGCCGAAGAAGGCACAATCTCCAAATTAGACTCACGGGCCAACAGATTTTCATCAAATTTAACATCTCTTTTAATAATAATTTCATTAAAATATGGTTGAATAAGTATATAACCTTTGACATATTTAGAATAACCAACAAATATACACTTCTCACTTTTAGGCTACAATGATTTCCTTTTCTCATCAAGAATGTAAGCCCATGCTATACTATCAAATACACAAAAGTGACTTACATCTAGTTTAATTTTAGTCCAAGATTCTTCCGATGTTATATTTTTAAGAGCCTTTGTGGGAGTGTGATTTACTATGCAATTTTCACAGTTGATGGCTTCCGCCCAATACATTAGACTTAATCCCTTAGATTGGATCTTACAATTAGCTATTTTTTTTAATGTGCAGTTCTTTCTCTTAGCAAAACCATTTTGTTGTGGTGTATATGTAACAATGTTTTGCATTTGGATGCCTTGTGTAGTGTATTAAATTGTAAAATTAGTTCACATATTTTCCTTCATTATCTATTCTTAACCTTTAAATTTGATGTCCATATTGCTTTTCTACAAGGGACTTGTAGGCCAGAAACTTGTCAAAAACTTTGCTCTTAAGATTTAAGAATCAAACCCAAGTACATCTGGAAAATTCATCAATGAAAGTTAAGAAATAATTACACCAATAAAAAAGGAGAAGAAAGTGTCCCACACAATTCACTGTGAACAAGTTGCAAAGGGCCTGAGGCATGCCAAGAGGAACATTTGTCAAAATTGTCCCAATGATGGTTTCCGATAACAAAACCGGCACAAACACAATATTTGTATGAAACAAGAGGAAGAATAGTCACCATCTGTTGATTACATATTTTCTGCAATGAGTGATAGTTTAGATGACCAAACCTCTCATGCCAAAGTTTATTCAAGTCATCGCTATGAACAACAAAAACTGATGGAAAAGAGGATGACCCAAAATTGTCAAACTTGTACAACCTGGTAATATCATCGTCAATTCCAGTTGCAAGAACATGCTTAAGATCTTTTAGATCCTTGATTACAACTTGGTGAGGTCAAAACTCTATGGTTTTACCTTCACCCGAATGAGTGATTTGATATATTGATAGAAGGTTACAAGAAAGACTTGGAACAAATAATATGTCATTAAAATGACCATTATCAACTTGAATTGTTCCAAATCCTACAACACTAAGAGATCTATCATCACCAAAAAATATTTCTTGTTACATTCATTTAGAAAAGAAAATATGTCTTTATCCTTAGCCATATGATAAGACAATCATTAGAAGAAGAAGTAGAAGCTGCATTGAAGGAGAAACCAAAAGCAAAAAGTGCATGTCCATGAGAAGAAGAAGAAGTAGTAGAATCAATATTGATGTTATGCTTCTTTATCGTTGCTTCTAAAGATACCATATTCTTGAAACATTTGGACTTATTATGACCATCTTTATCAAAAAAATTGTAATGTCTTTCAGTCTTCATATTTTTAGACTTTGTTCCTTTGTCACCATTAGGAGTTGAAGTTGTTTGAGTGGGTTTGAGACCCTTATGTTGCTTGTTGTTGTGGGAAGGATGTTGCTTCTTGGTATTCTTGGGTTTATTTTTTTTTGGGCATCTAAGGCTTTGTTGGAGGTACCTGCAATGATGATCACTCCAAGATGTACATGCTTATCTTTCTCTCTAATCAAAGCATCACAAAAGGACCCAAGAGTCAGTTTTTGGGAAGCTTTCTCTCATGGAATAAAAGGTAGATACAAACATAAATACGAACTACCTAGATTAGAAAGAATAATATAGATTCAAAGCTCTTCCTCCAATTGTATCTCACATTCTTGACATAAAATTTTGAGTGTTTTAAACTTAGATAGATAGCTTTCAATGCAAGAAAAACCATTTGGACTTAAAGTCAATATTTGATTTTCTAACTGATGTGCTCAAATAATATTATGTTTACCAAACACAGATTGAAGATTTTCCCAAGCTTCATTGGGGTCATCGATTTCTTGAAGGTGGAACCTTAAATCATGAGAGATGGACATTTTGAATAGTCCATATGCTTCATTACTCCTATTAGTCCATTTGACTTTCTTACCAACATCAGTGGGTTCTTTTTCCTTTCCCAAGGTAATATGGTACACACATTTACTTATTAATAAATCCTCCATATGGGATTTCCATTGGAAGTAGTTGGTGTTGGTAAGCAAAAAATTACTAGAAGAATCCATATTAAATATGTAGATAATATGGATTTAAAAATTGAAACTGATGGTATGGATAGAAAGATCACAAAAAGTTAGGCAGTTTTAAAAAATGACACTGAAAACAAACTTTGGATGTGAAATTTATGTCCTTTTAAAAAAGGCATAAGTGGTAAACAAAGAACCATGTGGTGGTGAGACACCTCTAAATAACCTCTCTTGTACAAATAAGTTGTTTTATGAAGTGACCCACTTTTATAAGGAGAAGTGGGGATCACTTTTACAATGAAGTTACTTTATAAAAGAAAGCTACATGAAAACAAAATAACTCTAAAATAAATTATTAAAGCTACTTATAGTGATTCACTTTTATACTTGAAGTGAAATACACTTTACAATGGAGCATGAACTTTTTCAAAAAAAGTAACAAAAATAGAGACTTGAACTCAATACCTCTTACTTAATAAGGAAATTTTTAACCAAGTGGGCTAGAAAAACATATTGTATTGTTTAGCAGGAGGATTCAAGGTGGTGTTGTTTATGTTGTTTTTGTTGTGGTGGTGGTGATGGTGGAGGTGGAAGATGACCTTGGAGAGACTGCTAAAAAAAATTATTTTCACACAAGGAAAAAATTTCGCTTCTTGATGACAACAAGGGTTAGATCAGGGTTAGCTTACCTAGAAAATGCATCTTTTCCTATATGTTTCTAATTTTATGAGATCGCATAGGGCACATAGAAAATTGAATACACAGATATAAAATAGTAGAAAATCAGAAAAAAGAAATATAAAACCAAAATAATACTCTACAAAAATTTTAAAAGGGCATATTCAAGCTTTATACCTCTAGATCTAGTTGAAATGGATGTATCTTGACAAACAAAAAGCTTTTCGAGTGAAACAAAAAAACATTCCTGGGTGAAATGAGTTCTTAGGATGCAATGGAACAATCCTCTAAGCCCAGAAATGTATGTAAATGACAGAAAAGGGAGATGATGCAACTCAGCTTCACGATCTCAATCTACAACAGGAGCGGGTCTTCAAACAGGCTTTGATACCATGTTTGACAACACATGTATTCCAACAGAGGAAGAACACCTTTAGTAAGAACTCACACAACCAGATCAAAGATCAACACACTAATGTTTTGATGTGGTAAAACCCTTACGGAGAAACATCCATGGCCCCAACCAATGCGACCACTTGGAGTAGTTTATTAATGCAAAAGAAAAAGATTACACAAAGATTTTATAAGAGAGTTTCTCACAATCGATAATCGGAAAATGACCCTCCATGCTCTTTAAATATATATCATGGACCAATCAAGTGCTAAGCCACAAATGAATGGCCATTAAGATCGATGATAATATTAATCGTTGGATCACTCTATGTCGGGAACATATCGTGACCGTCATATTTCCTAAATACAAATGCATACTAATGCATACTAAAGAAACAAAATTTTACCTAACGACACATTATACCAAATAGATCTTAACTAACTCCTAAGTGTCTAAATATCCTAACATAATTTGAATAGTGATAACTAAGTAACAAGTCCTAATTTACTTGAAATTTGTTCTACAATCATAATACCTGAAATCATAATCAATACAACTACCACATATTCACTATAACACAATCCTATCATATATAAACACTAAAACTACACCCATCAATTTATATATGCCACTATATCCCCTTGCACCACCAAGCCTCATTAAGTTTGTCATTGACAACAACTTACTACCAACCTGCACCCAATATTATGAATCCAATGCAACATATCCTACATGTCAAATATTCCCCACCATTGTAGAGAGATCACTCTATCTTTATTTTTATTGTGCGAGATCACTCTAAGTTGAAAATATACATATTAAACATAAATTCATTTATTAAGCTAATATATTCAAGTTGGTTGAATAGAAAAATCAATCAATCAACTAATTGACAAATAAGAATTTGTAGTTGTATTCTCCTTGTAGAATTTATATATATAATAGGAGACTCTATTATGCAAGGTTGGAGATTATGAGAATATTATTTTTGGGAATATAAGAAATGAGTGTTAATTTTGTTGTATCAAGGCATATGTGCATTCTCCCTTCATATTTCAAATAATAAATACGATAAACAAAGTCATATTTGGGAAGTGAAATGAGACATCCTTCAAGTTGAGCCTAGATCACATGGCTACTATATATGCACATTGCATGTGTTGATGTAATATGGTATTAGAGACCCAACCCCTCTTTCCCATTGAAATAAAGTTTAGTGATATTTGAATGAGTATGAGTTGGGGAAAATTACTCGTTTTTAGCCACCACAGTAGATGCTCACATGCAAGAAAGAATTTTCACTAATCCTAGAAATAGTCATTGTTTCTTCATTCAAGTGATACATGCTCTATGTCAAGCTTGGATATCATGAACAATATATATTCACCTCACATCTTCTCTCACATGAGCTTAAATACCCCTCACTTTCCTGCTAGAATAAACCTTAATGAGATTTTAACTAACATGGTTAAGGGAAAATCCATCTTCTTTTCTAGGTGCACTAGATGATCATGTGGTGAATTTTGAGATATTTGGGATGGAAACATGGTCATGTTTGTTCAAACTATGTCCAAGAATTCAATAGTTGGATGGATGAAATACATGAACCTACCATAATGGTCCCGAATTGACAAGTGTACATGCAGTTATTTAACCCTAGACCTTGATCTAGGATCTATCTCAAGGCCAACTTGTTAAAAGACCTAAAATATTATGTGTTTTTTAGAGTAGGAGATAGGGTGGATTGCCAAGAATTGTGATATGTTAACCTCTTGTGTTTCATTGTTGACAAATGTGGATATTTACATTTGTTAATTAACTTTTATAAACCTGGTTGACCTACAAGGGGACCTGATGGGTGCCTAAATTGGCATACTTTCAAGACCTGTCTAATACCTTTTTTCTTACCATTTTCAATTAATCACTTCCTTTCGATACTCTCCTTATATATTTTTTCCCCATTTATCATCAAGGTACAAATATTTCCCCATATGTCATTATTATTCTAGTCTTGCATATTTCTTAAAGGAACTTGCTACTTTCATGTACTAATTCTGCTACATAGGAGTAAGACATCAGTTGCAACTCCTCACAATGACTGTAATACCTCTCTGTTGCAACTCCAAGCGCACTTGTTGTTGTTACAATTCCAGGCATGATCCAACAGATGTAACTCCAAGGGAAATATTAATGTTGCAACTCCAGGTAACCAGGCACAAACCAACTACCACAACTCCAAGTGCACTAGTTGTTACTACAAATCCATACAACCTTTACGACTCAGAGCACACTATCCATTGTTGTGACTCTTGAAAATGGATGCAAATCCAGGAATAACCTCCATTGTCATGAATATGAGTCTCTTGTTGTTGTGATTCTAAGTACAAGTATGCCAACACAACAGTCAAAACTACAACCGACAATTGGGAAATGGTCTTCATATAGGAAAGAGACAGGAGGAAAGTAGGTGACTAAAATATAAATCAGTTTGCCTATCGAGTCAAAACACAATTTATTCTCACTAATTTTTGACAAAATCAATGTAGTTAAATGAAGAACCAAATTCTCATGGTTGTCCATCTATTTCTTTATATAATTTTAGACACTAGTCATGTTGTATACGAAACTGATCAACTTACCCATAGCTAAGGGGGAGAGTAAATTATTCTAGCGATAATAATTCGAATGATATTGTACTTTCAAACTTCTCCAATATAATTTGTGTTCATGTTTTCATTCACGTGTTTATGTGTTGGTGATTGCGTGGTTCTGATTCCATAACCCAGTGCCTTGTATAAGGGGGTAGGGCCCCCTCCTTAGTCAGGTATTTCTTGTATATTAGTGTAGGATTTAACCTTTCAATTTTGATTATTTAATTCCATAGCTTCTTTATTTTTCAATCTATTGTAATTCTAAAAACTGGTAGAAAAATCACTGCAATTCATGTGTGGTTGATATTTAATTTCTTGTTGTTAAGAATTAACGTTCTTAAGATGCAATTATGCATTCGTCATATTTTTCATGAATTCATAATGGCATATGTGCTACAACTCATAATGTTTGACATTCGCCTCACTATTGTTCTCGTGTTGTGGCTTTGTTGTTGTATCCTATGCTATTTCAACTCACGTTGTTACAACTCACATCTCCATGATTCCTTTTTTTTGTTGCAACTCATGTTGCTGCAAATATGCTTGCAACTACACTTTATTTTTTTTTCTTCCTAATTTGTGATAGCATTAATCTTCAGGAGTTTGGTATTGACATTATTGGATTTCTATTGGATGAGTGAACACTTAATTGTCCCAACCAAATAATATCTTCATTATGCTTGAGCAAGTCACCAGTAGATCATAGTATAGATTTCAATTTTTGCAAGTGTGATCTCAATTTTCTCAAGTGTTATTTCAATTCCATAAAGATTGATTTCAATTTCCACAAGTTTGACTTCAATTTCTTCAAATGTGATTTCAATTCCTGCAAGAGTGATTTCAATTTTTGCAAGTGTGATTTCAATTTTCACAAGTGTGATTTGAATTTCACAAGCGTGACTTTCCTTTCCTGCAAGTGTGATATTTACTTCTTTTCAACTTAGGAAATAGTTTAATTTGGTGACTTAATTAAGTATGTTGAACCATTGATCTACGACATTTAAAGTACTACAACTCTATATAAAAACAACACTACAACTTTCATATACAGTGCATAACAATAAGTAAGATACAACCTTGGATTGATAATTAAATGTACACCTTTTGGTTGCTCGGTTGTTGATTAGAACTTAACTTAAAAGTATGTCATTTTTGGCATTGTTTCCTGGGAACTGTCAAAATAAAGTAGTCACTATTTATATGTGTGGATTTCCTTCATTAGAGTATATTAAATGTTACGATTTCTTATCAACAATTTGTAGAATGTTTTTCTAATCTTTTCTATTCCCAAATATAGAGATAAACAAGGTATATTTATTATCTCTTCCAAAAACCCCCGAAAATATAACAGTGTAGGTCAATCACTAGAGGTAAAGGATCTCAATCAACCAAATTATTGATCCCCTACAACAATTTATCTTTCCAACAAGAAGCCTGAAGTATTTCCTCGGGAATCAGAGACTGTACAGGGGTATCTACACACAAAGGTTTAACTTTTAGAAGAGCATATCAACGATAAATATCACTCCAAAGAGTTCCTTTTTCCCGAGGCACATTTAGAATCAAAGGACATCCCTCATAAAGAAATGGCACACAAGAATATTAAGGAGGAAGCCATGAATTTTGGATTTACAATTAAAGAATCAAATGAGGAGATCAAGATGAATAACATCCCTCATTTAGCCTTACCAAACTTTCATGGATTATCGAAAGAAGATCATGATACCTTCCTCTTCGAGTTTGATGTACTTTGTAGAAGCTATGACTACATGAGAGATGCCTAGAAATTGAAGCTTTTTCCTACCACACTCAATAATTTTGCACTACGATGTTTTATGGGTCTTGTAAAGGATAACATCTTCTCATGGGATCAAATGACAAATATGTTTCTAGACAAGTACAAAGACCACTACAAAGACAAAGAAACAATACATGAAGTCTTCAAGATGTTGTAGCATGAAGATGAGATCATGGAGGATTATTTCGAACAATTGACCTACAACCTGCAAAGGGAAAAGTAAGGATACTTGGCTCATGAGACATGACGTGTCTTGTTCCTAAGAGTAATAAGATATTATTTTATAGAACTCCTCAATATGATGGGAAGGGGAGATGCTTCTCAATTAGAATACGATACTATCTTGGAAATTTGGCATAAGCATTCCATAGGAACATCAAAAATGTGCAAAGGGACAAGAGATATAAAGGAAAGAACATGAAAAACTTTTGGAAGTGGAGTCACGGGAGAAAAAATTGGGAACATGTTATAAGAATTGAATACTGACATACTTAGTTCCCTAAGATTCCAACTGGATACACTATAGATGAAGACGAAGAGGGAAGAAACAAAACAAGCACTGTTATATTTTGTCCAAGATGAAGAAGGAAACACCAAAGGAGAGAATTTCCATTGGATTAGATCAAGGTTTATGGAATATGCAGCGAGGATCATGTTAATCATAACTTTCTATCCTTACAAGGGTAAAAATATAATTACAAGAAAGATGAAGAACTAGGAAAATTATGCTATGTCTCTCAGAAGCGACCCTGGCATCCCAAACCTCAAGGTATGATCCAGTATCAATCTCAATATTTCAATTCATATTGGACTAACCCTTCAATTCCATCTTCTTCTCAACCATTGGGAATTCCAACACAACATTGAGTATCTCCTCCTCCTCCTAACCATTTATGGTAACAAGGATGGAGAAATCCCACCATGGGACGACCTCAACAACCTATGACACTGCCACCCATGAAACTCCTTCATCCTCCCCAAATTAAGGCATCCACGTCCACCCCTCCTCAACCACAACTACCTGCACAACCCATACCTAACAAAAATAATGGAGGATCAGGTAAAGAAACACAATCTGATGGACTGGCAACAAACCCTACTTACTCCATCTCTTCCTTAGACTATAATGATATTCACCTTAGATCAGGGAAGACTCTAACTAGGTAACAACCTGGTGTTAACACCAAATATTTGAATGAGGAGGTCCCAAATGAATAATAAGAACAAAAACAACCTTACAAACCTTCAAAAGCTCAAAATTCCCACCCTTAACTTCAAGACCCACCATATCCTGAAAGCATAAACCAAGAAAAACCTTTTACACAACCTGAGATTGATTTCTTAGGAGAAATAAAAAATGTGTGTGTCAAAATATCACTATTCCAAGAAAATAAGGACATACCTATTTATTCAAAAAAGGTATGAGAAATTTGTTTGAGGAAACTTGGTAGGAAATGAAAGAATCCCCAAAAAAATTATTTCATGGGAAAAATATCAGACCTAATGATTGGGGGAGTTGACCTTGGGGCCTCCATAAACATTATGACATGTGATACCATGCAATCCTTAGGTATTACATGCCTTAGCAGAACCCTCACTATACTTCAACTCACTGATAGATCAATCATTGAACAAGAGGGCATTCTACAAGTTATAGTGATCTCGGTGGATTCGTGGGAGTATCTCGTAGAATTCATGGTCCTATAACCCAAAACCTCTATGGGAGGGTATCCTCTAATCCTGGGAAGACCTTGCTTGGCTACTTCTGATGCCTACATCAGTATTCATTTATGAAAAATGACCATTTACAATAGGACATCCACTTGAAAATTAACCCTCTACCCTCCCACTAAACCCAACATAGACTTAGAAACACCACTTTTGGTTGATGGATAAGAAAGTGATGAATAAGAGGAATCTCATCAAGTTCTTTCCATAGATCAATAATTAGATATACGAGATAAAACAAAGGATGAAAAAATAAATGATTTTATGTCCTCTTCATCTTCCTTAGGAAACACACACGTTCTTGAGCATGTTATGAAACCATAAACTTATGTTTCTTTAGCATGAACAAGAATTTCACTGATAGAACATGAACCCACACCACAAAAATATCAAGGATCCTTGATAGAAACCATATAAATAAACCTAGGGAGAAAAAAACAATCAAGGACCAACTAAACAATAAAAGGAGTGACTAGTT
>ML791091.1:110856-127870 GCA_009831015.1 Picea engelmannii | reverse complement strand
GGCTTTGGAATTTCTTTAATTTCAGGAACATGATTTTGGACAATGGGAGAGAGGGGTTGGGCCTTCTTACCTTTGTAAGCACCTGCTATCTCATTAGCAGGCCTCTCCGCTCTAGTGGATGACTCAGGAACATCAGGTGTTGTTTCTCTTTTGTCAGACCTCAGGTTATACCTGCCTCGACCGCCAACAGCTTTGTCTCCTTTACTCAATTCATTCAGTTGACCATCTATGAGAGACTCTTCATATGCCGATTGGGTCAGATGGGGGAAAGGGGTAGTGACCTCTACACTGTGAATTTTTGGCTCAGGCTCATCTGCTTCCTCCAGTTCTTCATCAGCCACAAAATTATTCTGGAAGGGAGCCTAAACTCTTTGGTCGTCTCTGTCTCTTTCTTTTTCTCTGTGCATAGCTGGAGGAGGGAAATTATTTGGCCTTCTGAAACCTCCTTTATTCTCGGTGTTCTGAGGGCCCTTGTACATTTTCTTTCTCTCCACCTTCAATCTCTCCACCTTCAATCTCTCCACCTCTTCTTTAAGGAGGTTCATAGCTCGGGTCAGCTCATTTACTTGAGAGTGGGGCAACAATGGGCCGGAAGTTGAGGCTTCCGAATTTTCCTTTCTTCTATCTGTGTCGGCCTGGTTCCTCAGTCTGTCAGCTGCCAATATGTTGGATTCCACTTCTATAGCTGCATCTTGCATCTGAGCAAAAGAGGTGGCTCTTCTTTCTCTTAACATGAGACAGAAATCAGGGTCAAACGCACTAGCATAGGAAATTTTAGCAGAGGCCTCTGAAGGTTTAATCTCTGCAGGAATCTTGTTGTACATCTTATTAAACCTTTTGGAGAAGTCTGAAACAGACTCTCCTTCCATCTTCCTTAGAGACCCAAACTCTGTCATGTAATACATATAATCTTTTATGTCTCCCCATTGCCTCAGGAAAACATTATCCAAGGCTTCAATGCCAGCAATAGACCCAGGGGCCAGGCCTCGGAACCACTTCCTTACTTCTCCATCTAAGCTCTGGACAAAAACTCTCATCCAGACATCTTCACTCTCGATATTCAAGTTATCAGCATAACTGTAAAAGGCAGCTAGGTGCTCTTCAGCAGTCATGTCTCCCTCCCCACTGAACTTGGGCATGTACTTCAAATGGTCTCCAGCAGGGAGGGGGTTCAGAGGATGAGGTAGAACCAGAGGAGCATATCTGGCAGCAACTATGGCATCCATTTTGTTCGGAGGGGGATTAACACCAGCCATAGGGATGTTAGGCAGAGGAGAACTCGGAGGAGATGGAGTATGAACGGGAGATGTTGGGACAAAGGTCCTTGGAGGAGACAACGGAGGAGACAAAGAGAGAGCTTCTCTTTGTGCAGCAGTAATAATGAAAGGAGGGGTGGTGAAAACTTCAGAAGCTCGAGGTCTGTGATGAGGCAAGACCTCCAGGGAAGGGGAAGTGACAAGAATCTCTCCTTCTGATACCAAACCAGGAGGAGAAAACTCAGCAGGAACACTCCCAAAGTTCATAAAATGGGAAACCTCAGAGGGAGGACGACTAGGAAGATGAGAATCTGAAAATGGAGTTCTCACAGAAGGGGAGGGCATATTACCTGTTTCAGCGGCGGAAACTTCTTTTGCAACTCTCTTTCCCTTTCTGTGGACTGCTTCCGCATCATCTCCTGATGTAGCTAAAGGCAAGTGTGGATTAGACCTCGTGTGTCTGCCTCTCGAAGCCACAGTTGATAGAGCAGGTTCTTCCCAGCGGAGTCGTCACAGTGGAGTCACCAGGTGCACAGTAACAATCTTCAAATTCTGATATCTGATGCACCTTCAGAATCAGTTGATCTTTGTCGTTCAATCCCAGGGAAAATATTCAACTTTGTCCCCGGCAACGGTGCCAGAAATGTTGGAGCCGAAAGTCACTCCTAGATTCCTAGCAGGAGCAGAGCCCGACACCCATCAGTTTAATGTCACGATTTGTTTGAAAGGGGTGATCGAATGGAGTAAACTCAGAACAGTATCGTGTCAGCTCAAAAACTAGACCAGGCATGCATGAACGAGTGAGGTCTTGATAAACTTCAAACAGTGAGTTGCAATAAAGGGTGAGCAGGTAGAAGACTTCATGAGAAGAGTGCAAGGGTATGTCATAAACATCAGGTTCACAACCGACCGAAGAAGAAAGCATTCAAACACAAGATCCTCTTATATTCAAACACTTAACGCCAGAGGGCACAACAATGTCACAACAAATCCTTTATCATAACAAGATTGTTAAATCCACGTGAATCCTTCGACTGTGGACTCTCTGACATAAGATGAAACAAAGATGGAAAGAAGGGAACTGTTTGTTACAAACCAAGAAATCTCAAACACAGAGGCATAACCAGGAAACCAGAGTGTTCACTGAAAACTTTACAGTCGGGAGCTTAGCTCTACCATCGATAGATACAAAAATGGAAAAAATGCCTACATATACTCAAAACAACAACAACAACAGAACCAAGATACTGCATTGAAGTCTTTGCGTCTGCATGGCTTCTGACACTCTGCAGCCGCAATCTTTGAATAATCGTGAAACTTATGGTAGACGCGATCGATCTTCTGACAGTTTATTCGGCGAATCGATGTGCCTTTAATCCCATGCAGGACTTTCCCATTATGGCGGAGGCGATGTCTAACCACCACCAACCGCTCCAATAACTGCTTCTTGGGATTGAGAATGGCCCAGCCAACTCGACATTTCGGGATATGGAAGACCCCTCACGTTGCCACCTGGAATAACTGAATATCTTGAGGAACAGGCATGGAAGGCCAACACGGAGAATGGGGCGAATGATAGGAGTGATGGCGTCGGATTACAAGGTCGCGAAGGGAATGGCGTGGCATGGGAAGAGTGACAAAGGAGGGCTCATGGTGGAATAAAACAAGCGGAAGAGGGGGAAGACGAGGGATAGTGGACTCGTTCTTTGGCGAGAGGTTGACGTGGAAAAGGAGCGAGACACGTGGCAGGTGGTGACTGGATAGAGAGACGGAGGATGGGCCACCTGGGCGAAGATGGGGAGGTGGATGGATGACACACGGCAGCAAGGGAGAGGTGGAAAGGAAGGTGTCACGACGGGAGAAGGGCCCACACGGGGTTGAAGACAGGGCAATTGAGAAATTCGGGGCCGCACCCGAGCCGTTGATCCAGGCTCCTCGATCATAGCCTTCGGAAAACTGCACCCACGATTCCGGACACCCCCCCTCCACTTAAAGGTAGAAAGGCGGGGGGGGGTCCGGAATGGTCTTTATCGCCGTTGATCCGGGCGCACTCATCTAGACCGTTGGAGAGGTGCGCCCCCGATTCCGGACCCCCCCCCCCCCTTACTTAAAGGTCGGATGGCAAGGGGGGTCCAGAATTTGTTGTGCGTCGTCGATCTAGGCACGCAAAATCCAGCCGTCTAAAGGTGACTCTCGTTTAATGCAGATGCGCTTGCGCCCAAAACTTAGGATAAGTGGGTTTTGACCCACTCCTTTGCAATTCAACCCCCTAGCAAGAAATATCGCTAACAGTATCCAAAGATCTTGTACTAAGAGCACCTGATTGGACCCTCCCATTTGGCATTTCCATAGATGCATCAAACACCGTTGTCAGATCCATTCTCGGACAACTCGAAGGAAAGGACCCATATGCAATTTAGTATGTCAGTAAGAATCTCTCGCCTATAGAGTTAGAATATATGGTAACCAAAAAATAGTTTCTTTACGTTATTCATGCAATAAACAATTTTAGACACTAAATTACTGGAAATCCTTGTTAAATACTCCTCATGTTGTTATCAAATATTTATTGAAAAAAACAATCACCAATGGAAGGGTCACTAGATGGTTTCTTTTATTGCAAGAATTCAATATTACCATTCTATATAAACTAGGAAAAGTTAATGTGGTTGTTGAATTTCTTTCTAGAATAAAATCTAATAAGAATGAACCTCTAGTATTAGGTTGTTTCCTAGATGAACACCTCTTTGCAATGTCTACTAATCCACCTTCGTTTGCAGAAATTGCTAGCTTATTGGTTGTAGGAAAACATACTCATCATTAGACCCCTGAAGAACGACAAATTATAGTCATAAAAATTGAAATATTTTCATGGATTGACGGTTGCCTCTTCTACACTCAGACTCATTTGATTATCAGAATATGTGTACGAGAGGATGAATTCCATGAAATACTAAAAATCCTATCATGATGGACCATGTGGGGACCATTTTGAAGACAAAAGGATTGGGTACAAGGTACTCCATCACAGGTATTATTGGCCCACACTTTTCAGACACGCTAAATAGTATCTGAAGAGGTGCGACAACTGCCAATGCATGTGTAGACCTATAGAAATAGATGAAATTCCATTACAACCACAAATGGTGTTAGAACCTTTTGACAAATAGGCCATTGATTTTCTAGCACCAATAAATACCTGTTCCCATCGACACTCCTACATCCTCATCTACATAGGCTAT
The DNA here is from genome assembly GCA_009831015.1 of Picea engelmannii. Lineage (NCBI taxonomy): Eukaryota > Viridiplantae > Streptophyta > Pinopsida > Pinales > Pinaceae > Picea > Picea engelmannii. Next base: position 123,372 of record ML791091.1, on the reverse strand, counting down.
GGCACAAAATGGATGGAGGAAAAAGAACTTCTAGCTCATCAACCAAATAGGTGGTAGTGAAGTTTCTCCATGAAGATATATTTGTAAGGTTCAGAATACCATGACATATAGAGACTGATGGAGGAACTTAGTTCACATCATGAATTGTCATAGAATTGATGGAGAACTACAAGATCAAGCACAAAGTAACAACACCATATCACTCACATGCAAATGGACAAGTGGAAAGGACTAATAATATCCTTGAGACCAACATCTCTAAAATTGTCATATTACATTTCAAGGACTATGCTGGTAGACTCCCCAAAGCTTTATGGGCCTACAAAACTACATGGATGTCTAGCACAAGATGCATACCCTATGAGTTAGTATATGTGAAAAGAGTACCACTGCCCATTGAGATAGAAATAAGGATAGGTAGAACAATATTACAACTTGGGTTGGACCTATCAGAGGCTCATAAACAAATATTTCTTCAAATTAACAAGTTGGATGAGCTACGACAAGATTCCCTACACAACACCATAATGATAGAACACCAAAGGTGTAGTTGGCACAAAAATTTTATCAAGAAAAAGAAATTAAAATATGGAGACTAGGCATTATTATTTGATTTTAGGTTCAAGAAATTCAGAGGAAACTTTCACACTAAATGGTTGAGTCCATACGAGATTGATACGCTATATGATAGTGGGGCCATCAAACTACATACCATAAATGAATACATATTTACTCTAATGGCCAATGGACATAGACTTTACTTATATCACCAACCCTATCAAAGGAAGCCTTTTTTAGGAAGATTTCAAATGGATGGCACAAAAATTATATCGAACTTGTTAAGGACGAACAAGGCCCAACTCAATAATCTTCTTTCTTCACATTCCTTAATAAAAAAAGTGTGAAAACCAACCTAGCTGGCACATTAAAAAAATAAATAAACAAGGGAAATTCACGGTTTCATGATGGTTATGTCAGGATCCTTCTCAATAAATGTTCATAAGAGATTTTTTTTTCTAATAATCTTTTTTTTTAAGGATATACAAGGGAAAATTATGTTGTGACATTTCCAGTTGCTTCAATTCCCTTTATTGCAACTTCCTTTGCAACAACTATTCCTTTAGACGAAACTTCCTTTATCACAACTATTTTTGTTGTTGCAACTCCATTTTCCACAGCTAAACCCTTTTACTACAATTCTCATTGATGTGATTCCCCTTTGCAGCTCTACTCCATCTCCAAATATCCATTCTTTCATTCCCTTGGTTTTAAATCTACTTGTATCCCTCCTTCATTCCACAAATCTCCCTCCACTCATTTATTTTGTTGAAAATACACTCACAGCTTCCCTCACTTTCTTAAATCCAAACCCTCTCATTTTTTTAACTACAAATACGTTGTTGCAACGCACATCGTTGCGACTCTACCTATAGTCTGATTCATTATTTTACTTTCGACCCATACCTTTCACATGCACTATCGATGTTTCAATTCTCATCTCCACCACTATGCCACATCGCTACTTGTTGCAACTCTCATTGTTGTAACTTTATCTCCAGAACTCTCGTTTCTGCGACTTCATTTTCATCCTACACTTCATAAGCACCACCATCATCCTAGCTCCATTCAACATAGCCAACAACGCCAATGTTTCCATTTCGGTTAGTACCAAATATGTGACTCCGTCCTTTGTCTCTGCAACTCCAACAACACGGTAGTAGTACAACCACTTGAGGTAAGACATGATAGATATGCATTCCAATAATATTTGCAATAAGTAGTTTTAATGGCATGTTTCTATTATCACTCCTCCATTACTGCCACCTCAAATCATTATTGCAAGATTCATGATATACATACCCACCATCCTTATTGCCATAATTGTAAATTCCCCACCGAATAACTTGCATCGCTCTTGCAAACATGAACACTCAGAGTTAGTATAAGGAAGGATCCATGGGAGGCTCATTGATACGGAAGAAGCAGACTAAAACATTGCTACTGAAAATATATAACAACATCTGACAGATTATAGAATAAGTGGGATGGATGGAATACATGCAACACTTACAAGGATATAGCAACGAGATAGCTCTCGAATTTTCCTTAAAATACAGAGCCAAACACTCTATGGTAGTAGGGGCACATATAGAAGCCACAGAAGAAGCATTGATAGAAGTCAATGGACTACCGAGGATAGGGAGATGTGGTACATGTGAAGAAATTTGCATATTGATGTTCTGAGATAATTCCTTGAGGCTAGAGAAGCTTTAGTAAAGAAAGGAATTTTTTTTTAACTCTGGTCTTTTCCACACCCATGGGAGGATGTGGTTGTTTTCATACAATGATACTTCACTTGCAAAGGTCTCTATGGAACTATCTACATCCATCATATCTTATTGCTTGACCATCTATTCCATAATTGACCAATCAACATGCCATATTTATTATTTAGGATGTTGCATACAATGACCGCGCTTGTTCAAAGGGAAAAGAACCCCACATAAGTTGTTAGAAATTGCATGCAACTTACATTTACTTGTTTTCAACTAACTTGTAATCATTCTGGTTTTTTTTTCCACATGGATTCATTATGGTTTGTAACGAATGGCTTGCCATGAATCTGACAACATACTCGTCGTTTTCCTGCTTGCAAATGTAAAATGCATAACAATTTGAATTTGGTAGCCTTAGTTTTTGATCCTATAGCTTTACATATTATTCAAAGATTTAAAAAAACTTTGATAATGGATTATACACAGGGTCTATTGATACCCTTTGGAGCGAGGTTGGATTCATTTGGAAACTGATTGAACAAATACTGGGACTTATTTCCTAAGCTGAAGAATATCCATTTGATATTTTCTTAAGTTATGGCCTTTCTTGATAAAATGATGTTGAGAGCATCGATTTGATGGTGTGAGCTGAGTTCATTTATTTCACCAAGCTTCTGTGGTTAGGTAGTGAAGTATTCTTCCCTTCAAAAATGTTACGAAATCAACATTTGAGCCTTTGTTGATATCGCCATGATATAAAATTTGGTTTTTATTTGTCAAGGGTTGATTCGACAGACTTATGAACTAGGTGTAACTCCATTATATAAAGTTTGGACGTAGACTCTGATTATTTTTCTCTTAAATGATACATAATTATTTTAATTTGATATATATATATATATATGTATATATATATATATATATATATTCATATTCTATTTGGTTTTCTTCAACAATTCATTGTTTTTGTGAGGATTGATACTTGTTCACCTGATTTCCACACCTTTGGTTTTTCTCCATTTAGTCGTTTTCTATATATAAATTTTTGTAGCATAATAAAGTATGATTATAAATGGATTCATGATTTATATACTTATTAGTATTACTTTAGTCCAGGACAACCTGGTCAAATTGTTTCACATTGGTCTTTCTTTTCTTATACATTTACACTATTGGACTCTACACCATATTCATTATCGAATCGATTTAATGGATACGAGTCCTGCATGCGTCGTTTTGGTTTTGGTTTGGTTTGCGGCCAAGGGCATAATTATTTATACTTGCAGTAATATAAATTATCTATTGTGCATTCATATATTTTCTTGAGTGAACTATTTTTAAATCGCTTCAGTAAAATCCAAAATATAGAAATGGATATTACATATAAATAAAATTACAACATCTTTGTTGTGTGCAAACTAGGTTCTTTATGTTTTCAACCAAGAACAGTTTTATCTTCTGGACAAATAAACTTATTTGAAAATAAAAAGGTAAACTAGATGTATTTCTTTTCTTTCTCGCTACAACGTATAAATAATAAATTTTCCAGAGAGGATAACATTCTACAGATTTTTCTATGTATTTCTTGTTTCTCTCATAATAATAAATAAGAAACTAACAATATCATTCTATAAGCATGTTTACATTTCTTGCTACGCACAGTTAAATAATAAATAGAACACAACATACATTTGGTTATAGACAAATATTGTATCTTTTGCAACCATTCTCAATTTTAATACTTGTCAATAATTAATAAAATAAAGATAAATAAAATAAAAGAACATTTTTGAGCTTGCTTAAATAACTGGGGAACAAACTGAGTAGAGAACTAGTTCCTCCCAACCATAAACACAGACAACCAAAGTGGTTGTCCTTGTTACCCTTGAGCCTAAATCATTATTCCATGGGGACTGGAAACTCTATAACCTTTTCCATCCCTCTTGAGTTTAGTTCTTGACTAAACCATTAAACTTGTTTTCCCTCATAAGTATTTAGCATGATCTTGCCTCATAAAATACTTGTTTTAATAGATTTTCCTAGGTCTTTTGAAGTTGACCTCATCCCCAACCCTAGGGAATATTTTGTCCTACTTTTGTGCTAGCTTGTTCCCTCACATCCCACACCTTTGGGAGTAGGGCTCTACTTGTCCCATGGACAATAATTAATTATGGTGGTTTTATTCTTTTCACCCACCCATGGAATAATGATTTACTCTTTGTAACCAGATTCTGTAATCAGTTTGTCTCTTGTTAATTCAATAAATTAAAAATAAAAGTCACAAAAATATTCCTCATCAATGTTTATGATGGCATAGTTCCACATAAGTATTTCTAATATCTTTCACAATATCAATTTTAAAATAAACTAGCAAGGAATTAAATGTTTAAATCTGCAAACTGAGGGGCATTAAAAAAAACACTTTCTATCAAAAAACCTCTTTACTTATCAATTTTTCACCATGCACTGATTCTTTTTCACTATCTTATCTCAGCATATGACACATGCATATGTTTCACAGTTGATGTCCACTGCACATCCGAAACCTTTCCAACAATGATTCTTCCAATTGATGTAACTTGCGCTAAAAAGAAATATTTTATGACAAGTTGATTTGCACCGACTTACAAAAAAAGCATGGTGATTATGAGTAATGCAAAGTAAATGTCGTGTTGTTCTATGCACTGCTTAGTGGCTTAAAATTATGATTACACCTCTTCAAAAAATAGTTCATATGTGTGGAATGGACATCCTAGTAGATATACAACATGCAGATAGCTTTAAAGAAAATGGTCCTTGGTAATCTATTATTTCTAACCTTCACCTATGCCAGGTCGATTTAAAAAATAGTTGTATCGCAAATAGAAAGAAAACCTAGCCATTTTGCAGTGATATTGTCAATTCACTAGCTAGAGACAATAATGATTTCCATTGGTCTATGTCCTACAAGTGGTTCTTGAAAAAACATGTGGAAGAAAACCAAACATACAAATTCTGGACCATAGGGCTTGTAAACGTTAGTTCTGTATCTGACGTTGTCGACTATAAGGAACTCATACCCTAGTGTGCTCAAAGATTCGATTGTAGGACAAAAATGATAAGGTTACAAAAAAAGGAAAAAATCCAGTGTTGCTTACTTCAAAGGTTTTAAATAAAATCCGTCGTCTTCATACTGTAGATAAACCTTTAAATCTTATGGAAGCAGACATGTTCCTAGAGTCCCATGTAGGTGGTGCCAATATTTTGAGAGAGTTTCCCCTAACATTTGCAAATATGCCAAATGACCTTTCAACAATTGTCATGAATTTGTTGCAAGAGCCATATCGAGACTTTTCATGGTTGTTCGTGCATGTAGTTGGGTGGCAGGAAACTTCACACATACTCATGTCAGGATTGTATACACTGAAATTTACCTTATGGAGGGATGCCATGTTTTAGTGGGAACATGTGATATCGAATGAACTTTTTTTTTTTCCAGTTAGGAAATTACTTAAGGGTTCAAAGTTTTTATATGGCCTCATATCTGGTGTTCGCAATTGTTTATTGCAATGTATTTGATAGTCTCCCTGTTAAAGTGAATGTAAGTACATAGAAGGAAATAATCCAATTATGGCACCCCTTGCTATCTAAACGTAAAAAAAGATTCAATTTTTATATTGTTCAAGATGGTTTTATTAAACAGTTTAGACACATGTTCATTTGAGTAGATCCCTGAAGAATAACTTAGGAGGATGAGCAATTTTTGAATGGAAAGGGAATTTTCATTCAATATGAAAACCATACATACATGTGGTTGTATGGTTTCCAAGAAAATCCCCTTCAACAACCTATGTTTGTCTACGATAGATATTTTTTCGCCAAAGTTTTCCCCTAGTATAAAACATGGTGCACTACATTTGAAAAGAAAAGAAAAGAATTTTTTATTGCATTCCCTTCTTGACTTGGGGACACAATGGTCAGGAATATGGACCATCTGAAAGAAGTATTAGAAACATAGTGCATTTTATCTAAAATAAGCACAACCTCTAGCAGGTTTTGACCCCATGGTTGTTTTTCCCAATACTTAAAATCCATAAGGTACAATAATTTGTTCATAAGATTTGATGAGGAAACTGGTGACAATCCCTACCCCAAAAAGGACATCAATGGATGCACCAAGGACTTGCGAACAAAAACAATCTCAAATTCCAAAAACCAAATCAAAGAAAGACAAAGGGGCAAAAACAACACCAATGCACAGTCTTCCTCCAATCCCCAGACATGTAAGAGATCCTCCTCTAGAAAAAGAACACAACAACATAATCTAAACAAAGAAGAGAGTAATGGCGTGTGGGTTGGAGATAATGGAGAAGAGAAACCAAACCATTTCAATATTGAACACACACATGAAGTCTCACAACAAAAAAGGAAGTGTACCCCAATTATAGACAATTTAAAGGATTCAAGAATCTTAGGAACTCAAGGAAGTCGAGGAGGTGTTGAAAATATGCATATTGATAGTACACAACTACTTGATTAGGTAGCCCAGAAAATTGCAGAAAGGGAGCAAATTGAACAAGAACTCAAAAAAGAAGAACTGATGTTGTTTGAGTAGTATTCCTTGACGCTGCGCAAAACTCAATATAAAAAGAAGCAAAAGAAACTACACATAGACAAGGTCAATCTGAAAAATAGAAAGGTTGTTCACATATAAAGTGTTTACCTGGATGTTGCAAGAGTTGGACCATATGCGCTCATGAAAATACATCAATGCACATGAGATTCCCTTTTCGATTCCATTTCAGAACATGGGGTATAAACTATTAGATTGAAGAAGAGAGTAAGTGAGCTTGAGGATGCACTGAATCAAAAGCCACTCTTTGCAAAACCATTGGCCATACTTCTAGTAGAACAAGGCCTTTCGAGTACACCAAGAACCTCAAAGCCTATTATAAAAGTTCTTCAATTGCTTAATGGAATCAAAATTCATGTTGTTGAAAACATTAACAAAAGACTGGACATAATCAGACAGGCATGGGAGCTCAATATCACTCTTCATAATCTTTAAAAAAGGAATACAAATTTTATTGAACATTTGAAAAAATATTTGGAGTATGATCAAGCATATTATCAAAATGAGGTAAGTATTGTCATCGCACAAGTCATTAGTATGAACGACTATCAAACAAGCCATAAACAAATTCCCTCATATGAAAGGATAAAGAAAATAAAGGTAGGTTGTGAAGCACACATAAATGTACTGAAAGGTGCAATAGCTTCTTGCGAAAAAATCCATGAAAAAAGAGGAGACACCACTTTAAAACCAATTTCTATTGTTAATGATTTATAGGACCCCAAATATTTTTAGGAATTTAACCATAATCAGAAAAGAAGAGCTTGATAGTGATTTAGCCACAATGAAAACTAGATTGGCTAATGAATTCAATAGTCTCGGGGAATTTGGTGATGAGGAACTGAAACACTCTCTTGTTACATTTGTCAATAACAATGAAGACCACAGATGAGGAACATATCTTCATCCCGGAATAAGCATCAAATACAGTTCAAGAGAAGTCCAAATAAACAACTCCTATAAATCCAATTGCATATGTACAATAGACAAATCATAGCAACACAAAACTTCCTTCTTGGTAACTAGTCAATAAAGCATTTCATCTACTTTTTCTCTTCTTTTCTTTCATCACTTTGTCATGTCCCAAAATTGCTTGTTATGTGTTTTGTCATGAACTAACAACCATGTCTAACTATGTTTTTTTCTTTGTTTCGAGTCTTTCTTCTATTTTATGGTCCGCGAGAGAACTAATCCAAGTTCATTTGGAAAAAACACTTTCACTTTCTACAAATCTTGTTTAAAATACAATGGTATATTTTTTGAACTTGCCTAGTGACTAATTTGGAATTTACAAATATTATTGAAGAAACAATTGTATTTTTTTTTACCTTTCCAAGGTACTATTTTAGCATAAATAGTTATTGATTTTCTAGACTTTTAGTTAGGATGGGCAATATTGGTCACCAACACAAGGGTTGAGGCTAGATTTTGTTGGTTGTATGGCGCATAAGCTAGTGCGCACCCTGAGAAAATTCTACTGTGTGGAATATATGTGTGTACCGAAGATATATCTCTGCGGAATATATATATGTCGAACACTTCACTTATTTAAAATAAAATCTTTTACATTAAACAATTTAACTTTTTTCCTATTTTTTAAAAAAATGTTTTCGCTGCAAAGATTGTTATCACTGAAATTGTGATAAATTAGTCGGTTATCAACCAAATTACATTGCTTCTCAAAATATGGATGTGCGTAGTTGTAAAGTGCAGGAGTGCAAGAATATGACTATTATGAATTATTCACACAAGGGTTCAAATTACACTAGAGCTTTCATGTGCGAAGATATTTCTGTGTGGATGTGGGGAGGATATATCTGTCGAGACAATGTTTTTGTTCCCAAAAAATATCGGTTTGGTAGATATATATGTTTAATAAAAAAAAATTAGTTAAGCATCTGCATAAAATCATTTTGAGAACTATTAAAATTCCATAGTTGTGAAGTGAAATAGTGTGAGATCATGAGTGGTATCATTTATCCGCACAAGGCTTCAAATTAGACTAAGTCTTGGTTGTGTGAAGGATCTGTTTGTGTGGACTTCTAGAGGATATGTCTTTATTTCCGAAATTCTAATGTGCGCATACTTTGCATTAGTTCTTGTCAATCCTAATCTCCAAATACTTTACATTGTCTGTCGCATATGCTAATATTTTTTTTTTAAGTAAGAGTTGGATATATTACCTTTCATGGAGAAAAATTACAATATCATCTGTGATATCAGGGATTTGCTTGTGCTGAATTGCCCCAAGGAGAAACCAATTCAGCCAAGCCCTTGTCTCTGTAAGAAGGTTTAAAATTTAAACAACATTGTCTAAATCACCCCTTGAGGAAACCAATTCTACCAGATCCTTCATAAAAACTATGAGACAAAAAGACTATCTACTAACATACAAAACTATGACTGTGATAAACTTTGATGGGCTAAGAGGAATCTTCCAAAAAACTTTAACAGTTGACAAAGTGAGACATGCATGATGACACATGGGTGCTTGTCGCATCTCAAGTTTTATGAAGTTCGTGCTTGTCCACTTATTTTTCGACAGTCGTCTGGATAGTTGGAACAAGAATCACCTCTAAAGTAGTTGGGGCATCGGTAGCCAGTCCTGGAGCATGCAGTGAACAGAGCATGGTCGCAAGAAGAGATTCAATTTCCTATGCGTGCTCGTCCAAGTGCTCCAGCCAAAAGCTGAGGTCGTCCACGTCCTTTCAAACCGTAGAGAACAAATCATGTAGTATCTACACCGAGTCTCTGAATCTTGTATAAGAAGAAAAATTCGAGCAAGGGATGGTCTAGCTCAGAGGATCTTCCAATTGAGTAGGTAGCTCCTCCAACTGAGCAGGGAACTCCTCTCGAGATGGAAAAGGGTCTGAGGGTGGCAAGGGAATAGAGGGTGGTGGCTAAGGGAAGGAGAAAGTTGGCGAGGGGGTAGAGGGTGGTCGGCTTGTCGGTCGGAGCAAGGCCGACTGTGAATACGAGGCCATGTCTTGGATTGGGCCAGGAGCATAGCCCAAAGAATTTCCATGGAGGTCGAACCACTCCACACAACATGCCCATGACGAGGACAAAGGAAGGAGACCACTCTGACTTGGGGAGGATTGGGCAGAGGAAGGGGGCGAGGAGCTGGGAGAGGAAAATGCCTGCTGGCAATGGCCACTTTGTTTTGGAACCAGAAAGGTCCTCTATTTGGCTTCCGGCGGAGCCGATGCTTGGCCAAATGTGACTGAAAGTGAGGCAGAGACGAGAGTGGATAAACGAAAGTGAACAACAAGTAGATTGCCAGATAACAAATGCAATGGACATGAAAGAAGGAATGGTGCGAGGGATGCTGAGGGTCGTTTCCATAAAAAAAATGTCGGAGGAAAAGATCCCATGCGGGCATAGGTGACGACCTTCATCCTTCCTCCATCGCCAGGACAGATAAACCAGAGGAGGCATGCTGGGGCAGTTAGTGAGAAGTTCGCAGTAGTGAATGCAAACAATTCACATCGGGGGTGATAAATGAAGGGGAGGGGTTGCATGTGTTGGTCACGTGGTCTATGGAGAGGTGGCAGGGGTCGTCTTCTCCCATCGACGCGTGGACTCTATTGGCAGCCCATTCGGGGGGTCTCATATGTTAATATTTCTATTGAACATTTCACTTATTAGTCCCTGCCATAAGCATGCAACTATAGAAATTAGTTTTGCGTTGACCACAATTTTGTTCTTTTGTTGATAAAAAATATATGGTTTTTTTACATGTTAAATGCAAACATTTTTTTTTCCCAACTTAGGCTTGGTCCTTCAAAAACAAATCTGATTGTGGGGTCAGCTTCAAGAATTTAGTAGGCAATTTAATTCCACACATTTAGCGAATGGTTGGAACATGTACATGTATAGGTGCAAAATTGTTGCATGTATGAGCTCAAAATCAGTACATGTACGAGTCTCAAAGTGATGCATACACAAGTCTCAAAGTTCCCATACCGTATCGATTTCCAAATCTTGTTACCATGTTAGTTGGTAATTGGGGACATTTAAAGCTGCGGGCCAAACTATTTGTTTTTGTTTTTATTGATGATTTTTTATATTTGTAAAATTATTATATATAATACAATATGCATATATATCTATTATACAATATATAGACCAATTTATAACTATGTAGGGATATACCTCTGCAAAGATAAACCTGTGAAAATATGTGGAAGCTATATCTATCCAGAGTATATGCATCTGTTGAAGATGTATAATTAACTTTATTGCCGACTTTTTTATATTTGTAAATTTATTATATATATAGTCTGTACATATGTACAAATATAGCTCCCTCACCTTTGCACAAGTATACCCCCGCATAGACCTCTGCACTATACTACAAACATGTAGTCCACACAGATATAGCTTCCGCACCTTTGCACATGTATATCCCCACACAACGAACACCACACATATATACCCCGGCATAGACCTATGCACTATACAACAAACATATAGTCCACACAGATATAGCTTTCGCACCTCTACACATGTATATCCCTGCACAACTAACACTTAGTGAATAAAACACATCAACATAGACATATAGTTTGCACACATATAGCTTCCAACACCTTCCACACACGTATATCCATGCACAACAAATACTTAATAAATAAAATACATAAAAAACAATTATGATGTGTGATTGAAATTAGAAAGTATATTTATTTATGACAATTTGTTATTTGTGTTGTCTAATTCAAATTATGAAGTATATTTATTTATCACAGTTTCTTATATGATGGGACAATCAATTTTTTTATTAGATGTAATTATTCATAAAAATCATGCTTTTGTTTGTTCATAAAGATAACAAATTTTTTTAACAATGTTAAATGTTTTTAGGTTAATAATAATAAATGTTTTGATTTGTTTTTTCTTTATTTTTATCATTCTCCTCTTTCATAGACTTCATTGTTTGTGCATTTAATTATATTAAATTTCACTATTTGACACGAGATGTGTTGCCATACCATCTTTATGATGCCGTACAACACTACTCGCTCCTTGGAATTTGACGTTTCTATAGTACAGCTTTTATTTTTATTTTTATTTTTAATTAGAGGACGTATTTTACACTTCTTAAACTTGCATTTCTTTTGATTTTTGAAAAAACTGAACTCTTACTTTTACTTAATACAATGAGTTTTATCTATTTAAAAGGGTGTTAATACAATAAACTAGTTTTATAGTATTGGTGCTTCTGAGTACTTTGCAAGTTATATGCTCATAAATGCAAGGTCAATTTTTCAATGCCTCTAGTAACAATTAAATATTATATAGTTAATTTTAGAGAGGGCGTTACCCAATAACCCATTTTAAACATGGTTAATTGATTTTATTTCCATCTCATTATTTAACATTTTATTAATAAAATAGTAAAAATTATTAATATTTATTATCAATATTATATTATTTTATTAATTTTTATAATCTAATTAATAAAATAGTAAAAATATTAATATTTATTATCAATCCAATAAAATGATAAAAAATATATATTTGATCTTTCTTTTTAATATTTTAATTTTAATACTAATTTTTATTAATAAATAAAATGAGACATGAAAAGGCTTTTGGAACTTTTATTAATATTTAAAAGAATGG
>ML791091.1:88624-99866 GCA_009831015.1 Picea engelmannii | reverse complement strand
CTAAATGGGGTCTTAGAAGAAGAAGTCTATATGGATCAACCACCTGTATTTGAAATCAAAGAGCAACCAACCAAATTGTATCGGTTGAAGAAAGCCTTGTATGGCTTAAAGCAAATTCCAATAGCTTGGTACAAAAGAATTGATACTTACCTGATCAAGAGTGGTTTCAGCAGATGCCAAAATGAGCCAACTCTATACACCAAAACAAATCAACAAGGTAAAATTCTAATTGTTTGTCTATATGTTGGTGACATGATATATACTGGAAATCTTGAGTTAACCAGTTTTAAACATGCCATGCAATCTGAGTTTGAGATGATAGATCTTGGCATAATGAAATATTTTTTGGGGATTGAGGTTGACCAATCAACCAAAGGGATTTTTGGCTGTGAATAAAAGTATGCAACATACATCCTCAAAAGATTCCACATGAAACATTGCAATCCAGCAAAAACTCCTATACCCCTAGGCACAAAATTAAGCAAGCAAGATGAAGGCCCTACATTGGATTCTACTTTGTACAAAAGTTTAGTAGGCAACATGTTGTATCTTACAACAACTAGTACCGATATTATGTATGCAACAACCTTTGTTTCTAGGTTTATGGAATCTCCCAAAGATACTCACTGGAAGATGACGAAAAGGATTTTGAGATATATTGTTGGCACTCTCAATTTTGGTTTATGGTACACTCAATCTGCAGATAATCATCTTTCTGGTTACAGTGACAATGATTTTGCAGGCAACCTAGATGACCAAAAGAGCACCTTAGGGTATTCTTTTCACCTAGGTATGAATTTGATTTCTTGGGCATCAAAGAAGCAACCCATTGTCTGAATATCTTCCGTAGAGGCAGAGTATGTCGCTACTACATTAGGTTTCTGTCAAGCGGTGTGATCGCGAAGACTATTGAATGACATGTCACATACAGAAAATGAGCCAACTCATATCTTCCATGATAATACTTCAACAATTGCTTTATCAAAAAACCATGTTTTTCATAAGAAAAGAAAGCATGTTGACACTCGCTTTCACTTCATACTCGAACTCGTCAATAATGGTGTGAAATTGTGTGACACATGAGATTTCATTTCATACTCGAGCTTGTCAATAGTGGTGTGAAATTTTGTGACACATGAGATCAGCTCGCAGACATCTTTACAAAGCCATTAAAAAAAACAAATTTTTATTTTCAGAGACAACACTTAGGCATTAGGCATTACCAGTACTCATGTTTGTAACTCTTGAGTTTAAGAGAAAGTGTTAGTTATAACCTGAACAACATATAAATGTACACTACAAGTGGACAAGTGTACCATTACCATTCGGTTAGGATTTGTCCTATCTTCTTTATCTTTTTTATTTGTTTTCTCTATATAGCTTAGCACTATCATCTAATACAATGCGCTTCACACATTCTAGTTCCCATTCTATCTTCTTCATTTCTTGTTTTGTCATCTGGAACCCACAAATTATGGCTCCGAGATCTAGCGGTTGTGACAAGTGATTTCTCAGTTTGACGGCGAGCCCGACTGTAGTCTCCTTCAAAGAGATTTGTGCTGTCTGATCAGCTCTGCTCCTCGTACAATTGTTTTGTGTGTGGTTGAATCTTATTGTTATTATCTCATTTCAATCGAGTGGATAGCAAGTGTTTTGGCATACAATTGAAGGCGATCTACCTCCACGGAGATCCATTTTCAACGCGTTGGACGACTCAACCTGGCAATCTGAGAGATCGAACGACCCTTCTCTTGGATGGTACATCTCTGTTTTTTCCTTGCTTTGGGGTCGTTGCTCAATGAAACAATAGGATCCCTCTCTTGCCATTTAGTTTCAAATCAGGGCGGAGCTCTATGTGGACGATCTTGAGGTCGCTGCAGAAGTGCTAAGATAGGACAAATTCGGTGGTCATGCAAGTATTTTTTTTAACTCTTTTCACGTCTAGATCTAAGAGAAGTTCACTGTGTCTTTTTTATTGCTAAAAATCAAAATCCCAGATTGAAATCGAGAGGAAAATGTACCCGCCCGTTTTCAATATGGTTTAAGCAATAGAAGCAGCACCGATAGCCCGGGCATTGAGAGGGAAGGACGCTTCCAAAGGCGAAAGGCCATGGGGAGATACCGTCCGTGATCCATGGATCGGAGATCCTCTATTATTTGAATGGCACAGTCATAGAGTATTCATCGAGGGGAGACGCAATGGAAGAGATCCCTTAGGAGGTGCTATGGTGTAAGATAAGGAACCGGTAATCCACAATTCATGCTTTCCTTATCTTCGAATCACTTCCGCACTTCCGCAATGCGGATCAAGGATCAGATGCGGAAGGTCRGCTTGCTGATCTCATGTTAGGGAAGGTGTTCACTTCTAAATATGCTGACCCAGGTAGCGCTGTCGTAGATTTGACATATCCATGTGCCTAATCCCAAATGCCTTAATAGACTTACGTGCAGCAATCAATGTGACACGTTTTTTCCAGCGTAGAGGGAGGGTTTTCGTTTTAGAATAATTATCACATGAAAGCTCCCGCAGTGCAGTCAAAGGATACTTGCATTTTGAGTATTGACTAGAGTGTATATTACTCTGGTTTTCTTGCACAGTATTGGTTGCACCCCTGGACCATTGTTTACTTCGTCCACACCTTTCATTTCAATGGGTGTTATCCACCGCGATTTCAAGCCAGAGAATTTCCTTCTTCTCAACAAGGACGATAATCTGACACTTTTTGTACATGCTAATCCGATCTAGGCCGTGACTGTGATCGTTGCCTTGTGGTCGGATTATCGTTGGTTGATTGCCCAAAATAATGGATCTGAATCTAACTAGATTTTCAGGGGTAGTTTGAGTTTCACATGGATTAAAGTTTTATTTGATAACCTTATTTCATGGGTTTTTTCTCATTTTAAATCAACCCAAATGCTCAGAAAATCGATTAGAATTATGGACTGACCTAAAATTTCAAAAAAAAAAAAAAAAAGTAACTCATGATAAAATATTGCTCCCAAATTAGCCCACTCCATTAGTGGTTCTTTGCGTTGTCATCACGAAAATCGCTTTCTGGCACTCTGCACGTTTGATGGACATCTTCATTGTTTTGTGCTTTGTACGGTTAAAATCGATGACTTAAGTTTGTCAAGACTGTGAGATCACATATTCAGATCTTGGTATTATTCATTGGGGAAAAATCTTTGTAATGGAGGAAATACATATTGTTATTTCAAACATTCAGAATTTGAATCTAGAACTTTTCAAATAAGTTCGCAAACTTCGAGGCGAACAAGAGAAATCCAACCGAACGTTTTCCTTCAAAACATGAGCGCCTATATTTTCTAGGATTCTAGACTCATTGGGGGTATAATGGAGAAACTTCAAGCTCATATTCATACTTGGACCACTCGCTTTAATGAGATGGAGGAGATACTCACTCTTTTCAGTGAACATTTTTTAGTTAAATTAAAAGACAAGGAAAATATTATTGCGCGTTTGCAGAAATATATGCAACAATACCTTGATTCTAATGGTGCTTTTGCATTGCCAATCACTCTTGAGCCTCTCACCAACTTTTCAGTCACAAAATTATGGAATTGGGCTAAAATTGATGCATAAGATGGGCTATATTGGTGGCGGCCTAGGTAAGAAATGGACATGGGATTGTACATCGACCGACAAAATCCATACTTGGTTTTGATGGGACTTCATTGCCATTAGCCAATTGTGATGATATTTCTATCATCGACAGTCACTTTGTTCCAGCAAAAGAGTCCATCACTTCAGATGGCTCTTCTATTGTTGAGTAACAATAGCCACCACCTACACCTCTCACTGATATATCTTTGGATCTTTCTCAACCAAATTCAATTCCAACTTCAGAATTAGAGTTGCAAGTATCAAACTCTTTAGCCCCAGCATCAAAACTTTTGAAACAACAAACTCTTCAACATTAGCTTCAAGGTCTACATCTTCCACATATCGACATCCTCAACATCATAATCAAAGAGAACATTGTCATCCTATCGGATATCGATTGTTAGTGCCTCTTCTTTTAACTCTTTGATGAAGAGGTGTATATGACAATATATTGGCAAGGTACCAACTCAGAGGATTGTTTGTGGTTGGATTGATGGTTGGTCATGGCAACGTTTGAGGGACTGTTTAAGAACATCCTATAGATGTGTTTCATTCACGATACATGAGATTCATATTCAGGATTGTTATCCATGATGACTATTTATGGTACCTCCCATTCAACACCTTAGAGTAGTGTACTTTGTGCCACTTGTGTAGATGGTTTTAGGAATGTAACCAAGCTTTTGTCTCCATAT
Source organism: Picea engelmannii (assembly GCA_009831015.1). Taxonomy (NCBI): domain Eukaryota; kingdom Viridiplantae; phylum Streptophyta; class Pinopsida; order Pinales; family Pinaceae; genus Picea; species Picea engelmannii. Next base: position 95,546 of record ML791091.1, on the reverse strand, counting down.
ACTGCCTTGTTTCGCAGTCTCTTGGAGCTCACCACATTGGATTGTTCTTGCTTAGGTTGTTTTACATCTTTTCCACCTTTAACTCGTACTCCATACACTAGTCATCATATCCATTGCCATCATCTTTTTCACTTAATTCAACATTGTGGGGGGATGGTATGCAATGCTTCCTCGGGTGATTTTTTACTCACCATGTTCAATCAAGATGAAGTATATTTAGACTGAGCCTTGTACACAACACTAATTCCTATAGTGATCCATGCACTCCGGTGAGATGGATTGGTGTCCATAGGGACACTTAGCATATGATGTTTTCTCGGCTGTAAATGAGTACCTTATCTGCTTTCTAAGTTAGGAAATCGTTTTAGAGGATCAATCTTTTTGTTTCAAAAGTTTGAAATTTGGATTTCTATATGGATCTTTGATGGCCTTGACAACTTGGGGTAATTGACGGTTTTCAGTGTTTGTCATTCTTGTGCCTGTGAAACCAATCCTCTTCAGCTTCAGAATTCAAACATGTTCTTTGAGGTTACTTGGACCTCTTCTTCAGAGTTTGACCATACTTCTTGATTGGAGCTTTCATCCTCCGTGGGCCTCCTGCTCTGCTTTTCAATGTATCTGTGTGGAATGTTCTTCAAATCCATTTTCAACATTGACATTTTTCTCTATTTTGGAGAGGAGTTTTCTTTCCTACAATTTTTTCTCCTTCTCTTAGTTTATGAAAGTATATACATGAGTACACCTCATGGGCCTTGTTGTCCGGACCCATCTTTGTTTTGTTTTCTCCATAAGTTTTTCCTATGAGGGGATGTTGGAGTTCCAATGCATTGTTAGAGTTACAATGCATAGTGAGTTGTAAGCTCACATAGGAGCCCTTATCTTCCCAGTTGTGAGAACTAATTGTATAAATCTACCTTCATCCTTGCACATTAAGAAAACAATTATACAATAAGGTCTAGTTTTATATCATTTGTTCTCTTGTATTTTGTAGAAGAGTGGTGTTGCAGTGTGATCCTCGTGAAAAATGGAGGTCAATCGGGTTTCGACGATTACAAACGCCGAACACAAAAAACAAATGACCACACTGTTTTCCGAATCACGAAATGCGAAAAGGTTGTGGGCCCAACACTTTGGGTTTTGGGGTTCGAGGTTTGGTGATTACAAATGCCAAACACCAACACACAACAACTCCCAAATCGCGAAAATGCAAATGGAATGTGGGCCCAACACTTCGGGTTTCGGCGTTTGGTAAAGCAAAGGAACTCCACGCACTTGTAATAAGTGAACTCCAAAATGCGAAATAACAAACTTATAATTAAAATGGTTTTTCAAATCATATACGCTCCAACAAGTAATCTTGGGATAAATGTAAAACCAGATTCCCAGTTGGTAAAAACAAGAAATTACTGCGTTTGTTCAAAAAACGATTTTTTATCAAGAGATAAAATGAGTTTACAAATTCAGTAAAATATAAACGTAGAGCAGAGCTCCAAATACAAAGTAACCAATTTGATTCAAAAATGTTTTCAAGATTATATCAATTACAATTCCTTTCTGGTACTTATACAGAAACATAAATTCAAAAATTGCCCCTTTGATCTTCTAAAAGACTTAATCAATGGCGGTGATGGTGTCTTGTGGCCTGCAAAGGTTAAGGCGGCCACCGTTTAAGTTTATGTAAGACAAATTAGTAATCGGTGGTTGGCCCTTATGTTTTGAAAGGTCAAGACGACCACCGATACACCGTTTACAAGGAAGTGGTGAAATGATTACTTTCTTACATACTCCCTCTTAATCATTTCAGAGCAAAATAAACTAAAACAAGTAAAACAAAATTGTTGTAAATAATGCATTACAACTTGCAGACCCTAATGTTTCTTCTATGCATTGTAAACAATTCATTACTCAAAGGCTTCGTAAATATGTCCGCAAATTTTTCTTCAGATCTGTAGAACTGAATAGAAATCTCCTTACCAATTACCAGCTCTTGAATGAAATGATACCTTGTATCAATGTGCTTACTTTGTTTGTGAAAAACGTGATTCCTTGATAATGCAATGGTAGACGTATTGTCACAAACAATCTGGGTTGCATCATTCTGGTTATGCAACAATTCATTCAAGACCCTTCTCATCCACATAGCTTGACATGCAGCTGCAGTTGTTGCAACATACTCTGCCTCAGCGGAAGATAGAGTCACAATGGGTTGTTTCTTTGATGCCCATGCCACTGCTCCAGATCCAAGACTGAACACATACCCAGATGTGTTTTTCCTGTCATCAATGGAACCTGCAAAATCACTATCAGTATATCTGATCGACTCAAAGTTTAAGCTTGATGTGTATCGGATACCAAAATCAGTTGTTCCGGCAACATATCTCAGGATCCTCTTTCCTTCTTGCCAATGAGTACTCTTCAGAGTCTCCATGAATCTCGAAGTCAAACTTACAACAAACATGATATTAGGTCTGGTTGTTGTTAAGTACATAAGGCTTCCAACCAGCCTGTATAGAGTTGGATCAACAAATGATCCTTCATCATACTTGCTAAGTTTAATACCGGTTGCCATAGGTGTTGCAGCTAGTTTACAATTCAACATTCTAAACCTTTTCAGCACTTCATTTTCATAGTTAGTTTGAAAAATGAAAATGCCATCATCAGATTGATCCACTTCGATTCGAAGAAAAAATTTCATCAAACCTAAATCAGTCATCTCAAACTCTATTTTCATGGCATTCTTAAAATCATCTACTGATAGATCTCCAGTAAAAATCAAGTCGTCAACATACAAACCGACAATCAAAATTTTACCTTTCTGGTCTACCTCTGTATACAGAGTTGGTTCACTTGGACTTCTGTTGAATCCAACACTGATAAGGTATTCATCAATCCTACTATACCAAACTCTGGATGCCTACTTCAATCCATATAAATCTTTCTTTAACTTATAAACCTTATCTCTGTGTTTATCAATCTCATAACTTGGAGGTTGTCTTACATAAACTTCTTCTTCCAAATATCCATTTAAAAATGTAGACTTGACGTCCATTTGATGCATGATCCATCTATTCTGAGTTGCAATAGCTAAGACCATCCTTACTGTGTCAATCCTTGCTATAAGAGCAAAGGTTTCATTGTAATCAATACCGAGTTGCTGACTAAACCCCTGAGCTACAAGTCTTGCCTTGTACTTTTCAGCTTCACCCTCTGCACTCAGCTTAGTCTTATAAACCCATTTAACACCAATGCTCTTCTTACCTTCAGGTAAATTGACAAGATCCCAAGTGTTATTCCTTTCAATGGAATCAATCTCCTCATCCATTTCTTTTATCTAGACATCCTCTTTAGTAGCTTCACCATAACTTACATGATCATAAGCTAAAAATGCAAAATTTGAAATCTGATCTACCTCTTCATTCTGATCATATAATTCTCTTAAACTTCTAGTTTTCTTTCCTTTAAATCTATTTTTCAATGAAGCTAAAGTAGGATCTGATTCACTGCTTACCTGTGAATCTGCTTGATGTCCACCATGTCTAGATGGATCACCACGCTCATGAGTTCTTGGCATTCTAAATTGAGATGGGCTGAAATCTGGTGCTATCCTTGTTGGACTTCTTGCTGTAGGCGTATGTGCATATGGAACCATCTGTCCATCTTCTTCACTCTGCTCAGCTCCATCATCATCTTCACAGGGTAACACAACTCCCTCTGAAATTGATTTGTCAATACTTCCATCCCAGGGTTCATCTTCTTTAAACTGAACATCTCTGCTGATTACATATTTATGGGTGATGGGATTGTAGAGTTTATATGCCCTAGATTCTTCACTGTATCCAACAAAGATACATCTCTCACTTTTGTCATCCAACTTTCTCCTCATTTCTGCAGGTACATGCGCAAATGCAACACATCCAAAAATTCTAAAATGAGAAACATTACAAGGCTTACCATCCCAAACTTCCTGAGGTACACGATCCCTCACGGTCTTGGTCGGACTTCTATTCAAGATAAAAACAGAGCAAAGAACCGCATCTCCCCTGTCACATACCCACTACGCAAATCAAACTTTTTCGTTGATTTCTCAACAATGAGAATCCCCGAAGCTTGCAGCAGCGAAACACCAAACCCCGATGGGGCTAGCGAGGGGCAAGTTTCCCTCTTGGGGTCTTGTCTACGTGACCCTATACGGAGTCCACGCGCTTAAGCCAACCAAGAGCTTATCGGATTTTCACGATTCGGAGAATCACGATACACGACTTCTACCTTTTCCCATTCAAATCCCCAAAACTTCCGAGGTATCCAAGGTTTCCCTCCAAAGGGAGATCGACGACCGTAAGCCTCTCCTAATCCAATGGTATGAATCCTTTCGGGATTTCGGTACTCGGGAGTTCGAAATGCAACGACTCCAAGACTCTTTGTCATTCAAATATCCGAATTCCGATATGGAAGGTCATGCAGTCGTGCTCCCAAGCACGTCCACTCACAGGATCGCTCAATCAATCATGAGCTGAAGCGGCTCATTGGATTCCCTGTTGGAATCTCTGTCAAAACCCGATCCACAGGTCCTTCTTTCCCTGTCACGGCCTTTGAATATGACCGCTACTCTTTTCACAACGGGAAATGCATATACTTTCGGGTTTCGGGGTTTCGTGATCCCCGATGTCAAGAGTTCCCTGTTCTCTTGAATCCTCGATCTCCGATGAGCCAATTCACTGATATGGTCCCTTACGTGTTAGCCCTCCTGGCTAAACTCCTGGCCCACGTGACCACTATCTCATAAGACCGCAGCCTTATCTCCTGTCAGGTTTTCGTACTTTCCAATGCCGAAATGTACTCGTCCTCAGGATTCGCGATCCGCCGGTACAATGACAGCTGGCCCTACAATGGACGCTTTTCACTTTGTCAAGATTCCGGACTTCGCAATTCCAAAGTGTATGGACTTCTTGTCCACGGGATTCCCGATTTCCCGATGGATGACTTTCCTTTCGGGACTTTTCCCGAATGCTCCGATTGTCGCCAAGCGTCCTCCTATGATGGATGGTCCTGATCGCTTCTCGCGATTTTGGAGTTTTCCGCTGCTGAAATATTCCAGCATCTTGTCCCTTCGATCTCCGAAATGCCGACGGGCTCCCGATCTTGCCCACGTGTCCTCCTATGATGGACGGCTCATATTGATTCTGGGATTTTCACTATGAAAATTCTCGACCTCATGTCATTGTGACTCCCGATTTCATGAATGCCGATATCCCAATGGCCACACCTCTCATCGGGACTTTCAACCTCTTGTTCACGAGGGCTTAACCCTCATGCATCTCTTAACAGATCCAACAGCTGTCGGGTTTTTCTAGCTAAGATCTAACGGCTAAGATCTGTCCCACCTCGTGCATTCTTCCACTACTTCATGGATGTGGAAAAATCAACGGTCCCAATGTTCTCATGGACCTTGGGGGTCTACGATCCCGATTTCCTCGCTATTCACGAAGATAGAGGAAAAGGGGCAAGGTATGTAATGCCTTTGTTTCTTTCGTCAATCTAATGGTCGTGAATGACCATGGGTCTTCCGACGGAATCTCGTCCGTCGATCGATACTTATCCCTACGCTGCTACCTCAGGATTTTAAGAGGGTGATTCCTCCTCGTACAGGGTTGTTAAGACTTGCACATTCAAGTCCTTTTTCCAGGTTCTTGGTAAACCTTTCCAAGGAGGGAATCTCTGTGAAGAGATCTATTCCGGGGCATCCCTGGAGACAGATAAGGGGAAACAACTTCCCGAGAACGGGCTGGAAGTCTGACTTGGTTCAACTTATGCATAATTAAATTCATTTATCAACATAAGCCATGTGTGGTGTTTCTGTTATAAGCATATACAACTACTAATACTGATCAAAATACTACATAGACATTCTTAAAATAAAAACATTCACAGTTCCGTAGCTTATGAGCATAATTATCAAAATACATATATTTCAAGGTTCCAGAGGAAAAACACTTATCAGAAATAACAGCAGGGTTAAGCAATTGTTGAGAGGGGTGCTCGTTTCCACCCAACCGTAGGCTTAGCGACTCCCAACAGATTTACCACTAGCCACCCCCGAGCTGAGACCACGATGCTGTGAGACTGCGTGTCCATCTGCCAGTGACCAGGAGCGAAGGTTGCAATCCTCCCTCTCTGCTATCACTCACTCTTCATATCACCAGAGTTCTCCCCTCACGTCTGCCCCCAATCGCTTCTACCCCACGCCTTATCCTCTTGCAAGGTTGCGTGTGGCACGATTACCCTCGCACTGGCCAGTCATAATGGCTCTACGGATGGGCGGTTCACCTGCCCATCCCTCATTAATTCCTGAGAAGCCATCAACCTACCAGTCTGCGAGGCATTTAATTCGGGGCCAGCGAGCTGCTTTTGGTTCTCTGGGCTAGTGGAGTCCAAATACGGTATTAATTCTCGGTGGAAGTTAACGCCACCTTTCCAGGTGCCTTCCACCGTCATCGTGGTCTCTTTTTCTACACATCCCCTCTTAGCAATCCTGCAATAAAATTCATAATGTTATTCACATTTATTGACCTTTTACTCAAGGTCCTTTTACATCACATATTCACATTTATGAGTTTGCCATAGTTCTTGGCCAGTCCAGTTATTTTTACAAACTGGGGGAAACAGGGTGTTACATCCCCAATATTCATTTGAAAGATGCTTCTATTTCAACATGCTTCAAGCCATATCCATGAAGGTCCAATTCTTCCTTTCAGCCACTCCATTCAGCTGTGGAGTATATCGAGTAGTAAACTGCCTTTTAATTCCATGAAAATCACAAAATTCAATGAATTCATTCAATTTATACTCACCTCCTCTGTCAAACCTGAGGATCTTAATGGTTCGACCACTCTCATTCTCAACCATAGACTTAAATTTCTTAAAA
>ML791091.1:65212-87044 GCA_009831015.1 Picea engelmannii | reverse complement strand
CAATCAGTAAAAACAAGAAATTACTGTGTTTGTTCAAAAAACAAATTTTTATCAATAGATAAAATGAGTTTACAAACTAAACTTATAATTAAAATGATTTTTCAAATCATATAGCTCCAACAAGTAATCTTGGGATAAATGTAAAACCAGATTCCCAATCAGTAAAAACAAGAAATTACTATGTTTATTCAAAAACCTAATTTTTATCAATAGATAAAATGAGTTTACAAACTCAGTAAAATATAAACGCAGAGCAGAGCTCCAAATACAAAGTAACCAATTTGATTAAAAAATGGTTTCAAGATTATATCAATTACAATTAGTTTCTGTTATTTATACAGAAACATAAATTCAAAAATTTCCCCTTTTATCTTCTAAAAGATTTAATCAATGGCGGTGATGGTGTCTTGTGGCCTGCAAAGGTTAAAGCGGCCACCGTTTAAGTTTATGTAAAACAATTTAGTAATCGGTGATTGGCCCTTGTGTTTTGAAAGGTCAAGACGGGCACCGATACACCGTTTACAAGGAAGCGGTGAAATGATTTCTTTCTTACAATCCTGAGGAGTTTTTAACTCCTTCAGCCATGCCCGACTGCGATGTCTGTTTTTGTCATCAGTTCTTTGACCAGTCTGTTGTGATTGATGAAATTCCTTTTGCAACCATGGTTTTTATGTTCGGAGTTTCAGGCTAACATTGATTGCATTATTAATATTAATTCTGGGATTCAATTCTATTGTTTTTCCTTATGATTAATATTCATGAGCTGCAGCTACTTCCCTTAGAATTCAATTCTATTGTTTTGCCTTATGATTAATATTCATGACTGCAGCTATTCCCCTTTAAGTTGGTTTTTTAAACTCGTTTTGTCATCTGAAAGCTCAATCTTCGTAACAGATACGAATAAATCTTGATAATGGAATAAAGAAGCTCATTAGAATTTATTTTATGTCCGTGATTTTTTCTTCTGTTGTGTAATCTGAAAAAGTTGTTTTATGTTGCTTTTTTTTAAGGTTGTGTTGTGTAATCCGAAGGCTCAATCTTCGTCGCGGATACGAATTTCTTTTGATAATGGAATTAGGAAATTTGAATAAAACTAAGCCTCCGACTATGATAAAAACTAAACGTATCATGATTGAAAAAAATAAATTCTTCTTAGTATTAGTTAGATTCTTATTAGTATTAGCTAGATTGGCACTAGTACTGTTCGTAGAATCATATTCAATCCCTCTCCGGATCGTTATGTCCTATGTTAGATTCACATTAGTACACCTGTTCATGGTATATTACTTAATCCCTATTCCGATTGTTCGTTCTTTCTGTATGGTAGCTTCTTATTGGCCTTCATTAAGTTGGCTTGGCTTCATTCTGTTCTATTGGAATAAAGAAGCTCTGGTATACGATTATTATTATCTTTATCTTAGCGTACAATGAGATAGAGGAAAAATAGAGATGACATCACTTATGACGCCACCAGCATCATATAACCCGTGGAGTGTGATACTAGTACTTTTCGTACTCAGACCTAAAGTACTCAGACCTTGCTGACACTTGTAACGTCTCCTTGTCCTTCACGAGGCGAAGCTTCTCCAGCACTCAAGATTCCATCATCCCCGTGAAGACCGTCTCTATCGAAGGCGGAGCAATCAATTGCTACGTGATTCCCGACACTCATCAATGCCCTCCCGCAACAGATTTCCTCGGCTTCTCTCGTTGCTTTCTTCAGTTTAAAGGGTGCTAATTCCTTTTCTTCAGGGTGATTACCGTCGTTTTTCCTCGGCTCCGTGTTAATTATCAACTCCTTGTTATTCGATGTTGCATACCGAGAGTGGCTTGATAATTCCTGGCTGTCGCAGCTCTCATCCGAATCCCTCTTTGGTATCTTCACAATCTTATCCATCTCCTTTGCTTTACCCCATACCACCGCATATAGACCTCCAACAATCAAAATCGAACCCATGACACTGCATACAACAACGCAAACAATTTCATTTAGAATTTTCTACTTCACATCCAAACAACCTTGAAATTGTATAATTACATGCTTCAGACCTTCCCAAATGGAGCTTCTCGTCAAGGATTATGGAGCTCATTACTGCCACGATTATGAGCAGCAATGGACTAAACATTGTCACAAACAGCGGCCCCTTTCGTCGAATGCACCATGTCATTATACAGAATGCCATTCCGGAGGCCACGACTCCCTGCAAGTACTCAACACAAATCTAATACACCGTTATTCTTATAAACATTAAACTCCCACACCAATTATCGCTCATATGTATAATAAGGAACTTACCGAATAGACTGATGTAAGAAGCTTGATATCCCACCCTATGGCCCACACAGACGGATGATCTCGTTCAAAAATTAGGGTAAGAACAGCTGATTGTATAGTTGCCAGAAAACACATTAAGGCCGTGCTAGTGTATTTAGCCGGATATCTTTTACTCAGTTTAGCCTGTAACCAACCGAGAAAAGACCCTTGTTAGAGTTACGTCCAACCATCCCCTCCCCATACAGATACATATATACAAACATAAAGAAATTTACCTGTATAATAAACCAAGATGACCAACTAATGCAACTAGCGACGATTAACAGGGAGCCCTTAGTCAAATTCTCAGAATCGAGTCCATTATTATTGGCGTTGCCTTTGCCTTCTCTTAAATGGAAAGGTGATGACCATAGGTTTATGGGTATTCCTTTGTATAATGTCATCAGCATAGCCCCGCCAACGCAGATTAAGGTCCCCAGTACCTTTGCTTGACCTGCGAAGCTTCTTATCCCAACTCTTTCCAATCTGTGACAAATTCAGAAATTTTGCTTCAGATAATGAAATTGGGGACTGAGAATAATTAATGGCATAGTCGAATATTATGAGTGATCTTCATAGGAATACCTGAAAGGAATAGCCATGAGAAAAGTCACAGCAGGTACCATGTTGCTGAGTGCACATGCAAATGTAGCTGAGGTATAGCCCAGAGCTGCATAATAGAAATTCTGGTTCAAAGTGGACCTGTGCATAGATATAGTACATAATTAATCTTAAAAACAATGGGTTCTTTGCAGAATAAGAGGATGATTAAGTTTATGAAGTATTTATTACCCAAACAAAGCGCTTAAAAAAATCTCACAGAATACTCGAAATGTGAAAACTGGCCTGGTCTTCCTGTAGCAAATGGAAAAGACATAAAAAAAATAGCTATGAATACATGAAAATGATATGAACTACTTCAATATGCAAATTCGACTTCCAGTATTTTACAGGTACCTTTCCAAAACATATGCAAAAGGCACCAATACGAGTGTGGCCACCGCATGTCTGTAGACTACCAAAACAAAGTGAGACATTCCTTGATTAAGAGCTACTTTTGAGATTATATTCATCCCAGCAAACCCAAATTGTACAGATATCATAGCCAAAACTGGCTTTGATTTCTCATAGAATGCCGGTAGACCCTTGCAGCAGCTGCCCTCTTCTTCTGCCATGATTGCTTGTTGTGTAAATCGAAATATCAAATTACACCTCTAGGAAAATCTCCTATTGCAAAACGTTAAAATTTATAAACATTACAATGAAGCGCATTGTACGCTGTGTATATATAGGAGAGCATAAAGCAAATAAGTTCAGATGGAAATTATAAACAGCGAGCAGGAAAGCAACGAAGTAATTATTAGAATGAGAATCGGAAGTGATTGACAATAGCCACCAAACTCACAGTGGGCTCCTCCTCCCTTTAATTCTCCACCTAAATATCTATAGCAAGATAAACATCTATCACAAGATAAACACTTGGCGTTGGGCTTTGCTTGCCATCGCATTTGAGCAGTAAGAAAGGGCGAGTAACATGCAACAATCTGCCCAACTGTTTGCGTATTGAAAGCTATTTAAAAGCAAAAAGAAATTGGTGTGTCAGCAAAACCTTGAACAGGTGGCCACTCACATCAACTTTTCAACCTAAAAGGCAAAGAATTTCTGTGTCGGCAAAACCAAGAACAGGTGGCCACTCGTATCAATTTTTCAGCTTAAAAAACAGGTACCGTTATTGTGTGATGAGCGAGGAATACACCTGTAGTCCGCTATTATTTACTTAATATTTTATTCAAGCCTAACCCCGAAGCTTCTCAATTAGTTTAGTTAGTGAAATACTTACGTGTGATCTGAAGTGATTTTTAAACGACTCCACTGTCCTTCCGTTCATTAAATCTTATTCTATGTTTGCACTTTCTAAACAGAGGTTTACAGTGCTAGTGAGATACTTACGTGTTATCTGAATTGCTTTTTACAGTACGCCGCTGTCCTTTCCTCCATTAAACCTTATTCTATGATTAATTTGCACTTTGTAAACAAAGATTTAGACTGGAATTGATTGAGTTTCCTCCATTAAACCTTATTCTATGATTAATTTGCACTTTGTAAACAAAGATTTAGACTGGAATTCATTGAGTTAGTGAAATACTTACGTGTGATTAATTTGCACTTTGTAAATAGAGATTTAGACTGGAATCGATTGAGTTAGTGAAATACTTACGTGTTATTAAAATGCTTTTATGATACGCCGTTCTTTCCTTTATTAACTCTTATTCTATGTTTAACTTGCACAATGTGAACCAATATTTGTGGATGCCACCTATTCAGATTTCCTTTCTGACAATGGTGAAAGTGAAACCAAGGTAATGGTTAGCAAGAGAGTTCCATACGTAACTAAAAGCTGAAGCCCACTTTTCATGGTCACGCTTCAACATTATTGTGGCTTGCTGTTCAAGCATAAATTCTGGGAGGTTTAAAACATTATTGCAGCTTTTGTTCAAGTGGAAAATCTGGTTCTGCGCATTTCATAGTTTTAGTTTGTCCGCTTTGTTTTAGCTCGTCTAAAGGTGAGATTGATGGAAGATTCTCCGTAATATGATTAAGGTTCAGGAGATTATTTTGGCTTATTCTCCATAAACGTTGGCAATGATATAAACAAATTTGCTTCCCGCTGAATGGACAATGTCGATTAAAATGAAGAATCGACAGATTTTATTTGCTCGGTTCAGGGATTTTAAAAATCTAAACGCGTTATAGTAGAGTCCACTTTGGAAAAAGGAATAATAGACACAATAATTTTAGTTAGTCTAGTGGTATATTCGATTTGATTGATGAGATATGTCTAAATATTGTGGAAAATCCGAGTAAAGAAGAAAGACTTTATACTCCTGATGGATTGTATCGCCTTAATTTTCACGGCACATATGCCCCACTTTTCCTGAATTCCTTGTTGAATACTTTTGATATGTAAGGTTGAAGTAAGTTCCAGGAAGGGGATTAGGTTCCATCGTGATGTTATCAATTTTGGATCTACTATGCATGACATGGAAAAATAAAATATCGTTGAAGTACTTACAAAGAATATATTCTTGGAGATATTCTTGAAGTACTTGAGAGGAAGGAATTAAATTTATGTTTGATGTTTACTAATTTCGAATTTATTAAGAATTTGCATGGATTAAAAGAATTAAACGATTTTTTTTAATATTAATCATTATTAGATTGATTTCATACATGTTTCTTCCCATATGTATCACAACTCTTACAAAATTCAGGACTGATGGAGTCTAAGTTCATACCAATCATCATACATTTCAGAACTTTTATCACACTGATAGAGTCTTATCAATTTTTATCAGAACTTTTACAAAATTCAGGACAGATAGACTCTAAGTTCATACAGAACTCTTACAAAATTCAAGACAGACAGAGTCTAAGTTCATACCCATCAGCATACGAGATGGGCGGTGTATGTACTTCAACCTTCCCATGAATCTCGTGTAAATTTAAGAACGGATAGTTTAACCTTACGTTAATTGATTTATTAAAAAACACAAAAAAATATATTCAAAACATTCTTTTAGTCCTGGACATGCATTATGTGGTTTGCTTTAGGGGTTTCCAATGCTTTTTTCGGACATCCTGGGTCCAATCTTCACAGTGATCAAGGAAAGGAGAGGTTGGATCTTATGTAGGAAGGGCATTGTCGTCTATGCCGACCTCTGCTACGCTTGCTAAGTGCTCACATCTTGATTGCACAGGCCACAATGTCCCTCTATTTAGTTGCGGAGTTGAAAGCTCTTCTCGACTATAAGGTTAATGGGAAAGAGTTAAATTCAGAGTAATTTAACACAACGGATCTCTCTTAATTCTGGGTGAGACGGTGCTCACAAAAACTTGAATTCATCATCAAAGATTGATTAAGTTTATAGTTCACAAGTTCAGCAACAAACTTTGAACAAATTCCTAAAATTGTGTATCTCAAACCACTCATAAGTTAAAACTAAACTTTCTTAAAATAAACCAGGAACAATGCATTAACAACATTCTATTTCGACAACACTCTCCTTAATGGATAAATGAATTTTCTACAACACTTAACTTGCTTCTAAGAGCCTCAAACTTGAGTTTTCCACGAGGTTTTGTAAATATATCCGACACTTTATCACTTGTATTACAAAACATCAAATCAATTTCCTTTGATTCAATCTTCTCTCACAAAGTGGTGTTGTATCTCTATGTGCTTTGATCTTGCATGATACATTGGATTATGTGCCAATTTGATAGCACTTTGATTATCACAATTGATGTCAGTTGGTCCATTTTGCTTCTCTTTATGGAATGCATAGCCTGAGATAGACTTTATGTCATCAGGATTTCTTGCTCAATTTGAATCAGAAAATCTTCTGAGGTCAACATCAGATTTATGAGTATACATAATACCCAAATTAATTGTTCCTTTCAAGTATCAAAGGACTTTCTTTGCAGCGTTCCAGTGACTTTCACAAGGCTGGCCATGAACTGACTAAGTATACTAACTGAGTATGCTATGTTTGGTAGGTAGTTTAAACTTCCCACCAACTGACGATACAAAGTACCATCTGCCTCTTTAGTTCCATCGTCATTGTATCACTTTGCATTCTGTTCCAAGAGAGATGACATTGCCTTACATTCACTCATATGGAACTTTTTAAGAATTTATTTGTGTGTTTACTTTGAGTGATTAATGTCTTACCAGGCTCCCTCCAAACTTCAAGTCGTAAACAGTAATGCAATTCAACAAGATCTTTCATCTTAAATTCTTGAGACAACTGAATTTTAATTTCTTCAATTAACTTGCATGCATTGCCTATGATAATGAGATCATCCACATATAAAGATATCAAAGAAACATTTCATTTTTCATCTTTCTTAACATATAGGTTAGGATCACTTTTTCTTTTTACAAAACCTTTCTAACAAAATAATGAATCAATCTTTACATACCACGACCTCGGTGCATGATTCAAACCATATAAGACTTTCCTTAACCTGCAAACAAGATGCTCATGTACCTTCTTTACAAACCCTTAAGGTTGAACCAAATAAACTTCTTCTTTTAAGTCACCATTCAAAAAAGCAGATTTGACATCTAACTCGTGTATTTTCCATTTATGTTATGTAGCTAAAGCAATCGATACTCTAATTGTATTCAATTTAGCTACTGGTGCAAAAGTATCAACATAAACAATTCCCTCCTTTTGTGAATATATTTTTGCAACTAACATTGCTTTATATTTATCAATGCTACCATCTGCTTTAAATTTAGATTTGTACAACCATTTGCTTCCAATAGAGACTTTGTTTTCAGAAAGTTCTACTAATTCCCATGTTTGATTCTTCATACGAGAGTTATATTGTTCATTCATTGCATTTAACCATTCTTCATGTTCTTTAGCTCGTTCATAGTTTACAAGTTCTATAACATTCATTACATGGAACATCAATGCATAATCTTTATACTTAAAGGTGGTTGAGTTTGTCTTGTTGACCTCCTTGGTCCTTCACTGCTTCCATCTCTTCTCATGCTTTGTGGTGACTCTTCTCCACTTGATATATCATTGTTTCTTGAAGTGTCCATACTGCTTTCATTCAGTTCTTGAACATATACTTGTTCATGTTCCAATTTAACCATTGCGTCTATTTTGACATGATCATCAATGTCATTAGAATTATGCCATACACTGGTATCACCTTTATCTTCATTCTCATGAAACACCACATATCAACTTGCAAAAAATTTATGTGAGCTCAGATCAAACAACTTATATGCTTTTTTATCATAACAATAGTCAATAAATATACACTTGATTGATTTTGCATCAAGTTTTCTTCTCTCATCTTTAGGAATATGTGCAAATGCCTTATATCCAAACACTCTTATATGACTACATCAGGTTTATAACCATGAAAAAGTTCAAAAGAAAATTCTCATTATTCACGAATTTAAAAAGGAAATGTTTCTTTGATATCTTTATATGTGGATGATCTCATTATCACAAGTAGTGCATGCAAGTTAATTGAAGAAATTAAAAGTTAGTTGTCTCAAGAAGTTGAGATGAAAGATATTGGCTAATTGCATTATTATTTAGGCCTTGAATTTTGGAGGGAGCATGGTAAGACATTAATTACTCAAAGTAAATACACAAAAGAAATTCTTAAAAAGTTCCATATGAATGAATGTAAGGTCATGTCAACTCCTTTAGAACACAATGCAAAATTATACAATGATGATTGAACTAAAAAGGTAGATGATACTTTGTATCATCTATTGGTGGGAAGTTTAAACTACCTTACCACTACGCGACTAGACATAACATACTCTATACTTAGTCACTTCATGGCCAAGTCTTGTGAACTTGAAAAGTAAATGATTGATTGAGAGTTTATTGAAAGTTAATTAAAGCCTCAAGTGAGAGTAAAAATCTTAATTAAGGAATGGAGCTTGATTGAGGCATAGAAGCTCGAATGATGGTAAAAATATTGATCATGGTCCATCTCAATAGATGCCTTGAATATTTATAAAATCGTCCACAAGCCATCGACATGCTTATGTCTCCTCTCAAAGGTATAACATACCAAAATCCTCTATCTAGTATTTATAAACGTGTACCAACTATCACTTGCCAAAATATCACCAAGACGCCACATCAAGATTGCCATGTCTCATTGTTTATATCTACGCAAGAGTTAATCTTAGAAACATAACTCCCTGAAGGTATATTTTCTTTGAAGGTTTTATGCTACTAGTTGTACTCATAATTAGGATCTAAGAGTGGAGTTAAGAGTAGATATTTTAGTTGTATTTATATTAAATTGATACCCGAATATAGAGAGTGGTCGAATTGAAAGAATATATCTAATTAGGTCGGCCATCTATTCTCTTTAATGGTGTTCATTATGGGATGCCATCTACAACTTAATTCCTTTTCTTCATCTTGGTTTAACATATTGTCATTTTTCTTAATTTCTAGGGCTTCTCAGATTTTCCTTCTTATGTGATGACCCACCTTAATATAGGGATAGAGCTCACTTGACAGATAGAATCTTGACTAAGGATTAAAATATTGATTGGGAGCCTAAAATTGATCCATATCTAGAACATTTATGAAAGTCTCCACAAACCATTGATAGGTTTATTTATCCTCTCAAATGTACAATTCACCAAAACAATAGAACAAACAATTATGAACACATGGATCAAATATCACTTGCCAAATTGTCACCAAGCAACCACATCAACACTACCATGTCTCATTGTTCATATTTACAGAGGAGTAGTTTTAGAGACATAAGAACATTCCGTAAAAGTAGACTTTCTCTCAATGGTTCAAGCCACTAGTTGGGTTCATTATCAAGAGCTAAGTGCTAAGTAAGAGTAGAGAATTTTATTTCTATTTATATTAAATTTATGCTCAAGAGTAGAGAGTGGTCAATTTGAAAGAATATATATATATATATATATATATATATATAATGCTGGGGGAATTGACAACTTGCAGTTCTCGTACTCGCATGACACGTGGTCGATACCCGTCTGCTACTCATATACCCCTAGGTGCGCCACACACCCCGCAAACATGGAACACAAATAAAGCAGGGTGAGAATCGAATTTGAGACCTCCTTTACACAATTTCTTCCATTTACACGGTACATGCCAATCGGTCTACACCCCTGCGGGCAAAGAATATATCAAATTAGGTTAGTGTTTTATTCACTTTAATTATGCTTATTATTGGATGACAATTCCCATTTTATTCTATTACTTCATCTCAACTTAAGATGTTGTCACTCTTCTTAATTTTAATTTCATTTTCAATGGCTTATGATATTTTCCTTCTTATATGATAACCCTATTGAGTGATGAATTTGGAGTTTTCAATACACATATGGTTCCCCTTGATCCGTCAGATCTTTTAATGACTATGGTTGAGTTTTAATTTTGCATGCGTTAATTAACCATTTGAGAAAACTTAGTGAAATAATGAGGAAAGAAGAGGAATTATAACAACCATATACACATTTGCAGATCTGAAATGGAATAATAGACAACAAACCATAACATGCAGATTGATAATGGAGTTCGGCACAACTTTGCCTACGTCTCCGGGCCTTTGTCTCTGTGGGGGAGGCTTCTTTATTTCTGTTCAAAATCTCAAAAGTACATTGTTGCAATGCCAAATGGCTACAAGACTGATCTAGTCATGTTCGTCTAGATCTCAAGAACCCTGCAAAGAAAACGGCACACAAAATGGACGTCCGGAGCTCCCAGAAATGGCCCAACAACGTCTTCTCCTCAATAACTTCCCTGCATAAAAATGGCTTTGGCTTGGCTTCCCTTCAGCATAACTCTGTTCTGACTGCTTTCCATGGCCTCAAACAGGCCTGGTTTATATAGATTTGAATTTGGTTTCTCATCTCCAACTTCCTCCCAAAATTTGGGCTCCAAAAATGCCCAATATCTCCCAAAAATGGAGAAAATCCATTAATATCAGGCATAATATTAATTAAAAATCCCAAAACTATATTATAAAACCCATTTTAGTTAGAAATCAGGGATGAGCCCCTAGGGATGGGTGCGCGCCCCCTTTTCCTCGGTCATATTGGCCATGTGGCCAAGCGCTAGCCCAAAGGCTAAGCGTTGGCCCCTTTGTTTGCGCTCCAGCTCCTGGTCCCTTGCATAAGAATAGGACCACGGGCTAACTATATATATAACTGCGCATATTGTGTAGGGATAGCCCCCGATTCATTTGGGTGGCAGTTATATGGTGGTGCAGGACTAGGGGCTGCCCCCCTTATCCAAACTCCCACATGTGATGCCCGCGCCCTCAGGTGTATGGGGGTTACACGACCACGGGCTGGGGCTTAGCCCCAACCCCCTCTTTTTTGCGCCATATTACATTTTACACTTTATATAATTTTAAACATGCCATATTTAACAAGTCGTATAATGGCGTGTTGGTAAAAGCTTCTCCCAAAGTGCTTGGTTGGTGTTGGTCGTGGGTTCGAAACCCATGGACCCCAACCAATTTTTTATAACTTGCCACTTAGACTTTGACTGGGTGCCACGTGGCTGCCCATGACTGGTCCATGTGGCACCTTCCCATTCGACGGACAAATGCCACTTGTCAACCATTGACTGGTCCAGTTGTCTGCCACATGTCTGCCCTGTCAGCGAACCTGCCCAATCACCATCAGCCAAAGAGTGCCACGCCATCTCCTGCACAGTCAACATGTTGATGTCATGCTGACATCAGCATTGACTTTTTGACCAGTTGACCTTTGACTTTTTACCTGTTTGGGCTTTCGATCAGAATGTGATAACTTTCGCATACGAAGCCCGTTTGATGAAGTAAATATACTGCCAGAATCAGGAAGACGAGACGGACGCAATGGCGCTGGTTTCGTCGGATTCTGAGCACTTTCATTTTTGAGCATTTTTAAACTCTGTCAAGCTTCTAGATCCGATTCCAGATCAACCCTCCTTTGGCAGAGTGTTCAAAAAATACCATATACCCATGTTTGGTTATAGGATCAATAGTGTCTTTTGCTTCATCCAACATTGTTCTAATAGTTTTGGGAATGGAGAAAGTTACTTTTGTCTTCTTTTTCTTTATATATTTGTTATTTTATTAGTTGTTCCTTTGATGTATGGTAAGGTGATTTGTCCCATCCCATCTTCATTTTATCTTCTTGGAGGACCTCTTAGGTATTTCTCAATTATGTATTTTATTTTCTCATCATTGTATCCATTTTTTTTGTATACCTTAGATAGATGATCTATTTCGTACTCCAAGTGTTCATTATCCAATATTCGAAGAACATGAGTTACCACATTATTCATCACACCATGTTTTTATGACCGACTTGATCGAGATTATTTTCGGAACAAAATAAAAGCAGAGATATTACATTGAAATACACATAAAAATTGCCAGAAATAAAGAAATTCAAGAATACATGATTTCTATTAATGAAAGAAATGTACAGAGACTTAAAAAAATACAGAGTGCAAGACTCACTAGAATAATCGCATCTTTATCTCTGAGAAGAGATGTGACAACTACATTCATTCACAAAAATATGAGTACAATGAGGCTTTGAAGGAATATTTTTATGATAAACATGAATTCCAAAACCCTATACATCCAAAAACCTAACCCTAGGAGATGAAACACCAAAAGTCATGTGGGCCCTGTTGGGGTAAGTTAGTACATCAACTTCCCAAGGTCGTAATTTTGCATATGATCTATGTTTTAGGTGTGCGATAGCCCATTGGAAAGGTATTTTTGACAACTATGCATTGTGTCATCAATCTCTTACTCTGTCTATTGTTTGACAGTGACAATCCAAGAAAACATTGTTTAGGGCCCCAAATGATCCTGGAAGTATAGAAAGACATGCTTACATGAAAACTTCCAAAATAAGTCAGTTGGAATAGGTGGGCATCCACCAATATCCACATGGATGTTGTGTAGGGCTTCAGGACAACCCCATAAGTGTAGAACCCATAATTACAAATAAATTTCCCCATTACAGAGAAACATGTTGAACTGAAATCTGTCAAGATGAGCCAGTTGGAATTTGGAACATGTGGGTGGCCACCAATATCCACTTGGGTAAATCCTCCCCTGTTAGGAAGCAATGGTACTCCATTGCATTGTGTTTCTGAGGAAGAGGGGAAAACGTTTTCTGAATATGAATCTTGGTGAGTTGCATGCCTTGTTGGAGAAGTTATGTTGCTTGGTTTGTGGAAGGTTGTCATGAACCTGTTGTTGGTGGGGTTGAATGTATTCAACCAACTTGTTGTCTCTGGTCTTGATGGGGAATTGTGTAGGAACCATTGTAGGGGAAGAAACAATATCTTCTTTCTCTTTTGCATTCTTCTTCTGCTGGATAGAGGGTGCTGAGTCTGCAGTGGTTGTAGTGGCCTTCTGTGCATCCTTTGAACAAATTATTAAGAGGCTGAATTTTGCAGTATGATAAATTACCTTGCGACACTGTTTTGGTGGAACAATAGTTAGAACTACCTCTGGTATCCTTTAGAGATGACCCCCCAAAGTAATAATGACACTATGGGGTCGAGACTCATAAACAACATGATGTTTCTACATATATGGTTGGCCCAAAACAACATCACAAACATAAAGAGGGGGAAAATCACACACTACCTCATCCTTGAAGGGTTGGATGCCATAGGACATGCAACACTATTTATTGACACAAATATCTTGTCCCTCGTGAAGCCACCCGATGTTGTATGGCTATAAGTGTGGTGTTTTCAACAACCCCAATTGTTTGACAACCTCACCTGAGATGAGGTTCTTATGGCTGCCGTTATAAACAATAAAATGCAATGGGTTCCCCTTCACCCACATATGTGAATGGAAGAGGCGCTCCCCCTCTTCAGGATCTATTGGTTCTTCTGGTTGAATTTTTACAGTCACGACAGTAGAAGTGGGGTCTGCGTTGATGATATATATGTTTTCAATATTTTCTATATCATATTCTGAATCAGTATTCGACTTCTTGTCTTTGACCTCGACCATCAATGAATTTTTCGAGTGACATTCATCGGTGTTGTGCTAGAGGATTTTGTAGAAGTCACACCACTTCCCAGTTTCATTATTCATCTTTCCTTTACCCTTAGTTTCCCATGTCTTGGATTGGTTGTCCAGAGGTTGTTGGTCAGGGCCACCTTTACTATGATTTGGCTGTTGCGGATTTGTAGACCCAAACTCCCATTTGTTTTGGTGCTTAAAGTTTTTCTCGATTTTGACATCATATCGATAGGCAACACCCAATGATGAGATTTTTAGGAAATCCATTTCGGTTTGGATGTACCTATGAAGAGCCCCACGGTATTTCAGAACTAGTTGTCGCTTGGAGTATTTGATACGTTACTTAGTGCGTAAGGTATGGAAAGTATCTGTGAACTACGACATTGTTTGGCTCTTCTCTTTCCACAGTGCTGTCCATCTCATGTACTAGTCTTCATAGTTATCAACAGGGTAGTATTGTTCCTTGACCGCGTCCACAAAAAAAACGTAGGTAGGCTCATACCCATATATTCCAGATTCCTTTGTGGAACTTTGATCCCTATAAGTTTCCCACCAATGTTTGACATGGGGGAGTTCCTTAAGGAGTGCGAAGGTGATATTTTCCATGTTGGAAAAATGTTGAACAAAGAAATAACCTTCTAGCATATTTAACTATTTTTCTAAGGCATCTGCATCTATCTGACCTTCAAATTCGTGAATATAAAAATTAACTTGTACATTGAAGGGAGAGGTTCCTCCAAAGTGGTTGCTTGATGAATATGCGCTTGTTTCTATCTATAGGTGTTGAAGGATGTGGGAAAAATTCTCCATCCTTTCATCCCTCTGTCGCACGAGAGCTTGCTCAAGAAACAGGTTAATAAAATCTTTTGCTTCGTCGTTTTTCTTTTTTGCTGCCATAGAGGGTTTCTTGGGCATGCGAGAGTGATTTTACTCAAGAGAGACAAGCTCGAGACTGTACTTTCTATACTCGGACCTTGTCGGGGACATGCACTGAAAAATGATCAAGAGCATCCTACTTTGATACCACTCATCTAGATTATTTTGGGAACAAAATGAAAGAAAAGATATTACAATGAAAGAAACATAAAAATTGTCAGAAGCAGAGAAATACAACAATACATGCTTTATATTAATGAAAGAAATGTACAAATACTATAAAAAATACAAAGTGCAAGACTCGTTAGAATGGTGGTAGCTTTATCTCTGAGAAGAGATGTTACGACTATGCTCATTCGCAAAAATATGAGCATAATGAGGCTTTGAAGGCATTTTTTTATGATAAAAATGAATTCCAAAACCCTATATATCCAAAAACCTAACCCTAGGAGAAGAAATGCCAAAAGTCATGTGGGCCCCGTTGGGGTAAGTTAGTACATCAACTTCTCAAGGTGGTAACTTTTGCATATGATCTTCATTTTAGGCATGTGATAGCCTAGTGGAAATGTCTTTTCGAGAACTACACATCATTCTGTCGAACTTTGAATATGTCTACAATTTGACTATGGCAAGACAAGAAAACATTGTTTAGGGCCCCAAAATGGACCTGGAAGTACAAAAAGATGTACTGACATGAAAACTTAAAAAATAAGCTAGTTGGAATAGGTGGACATGCACCAATATCCACCTGGATGCTATGTAGAGCTTTAGGACAGCCTTGGAAGTGAAGAAACCACAATCACAAATAAATGTCCCCATTACGGAGAAACTTACTAAACTGAAAATTGTCAAGATGAGCTAGTTCAAATTTGGAACAGGTGGGTGGCCACCAATATCCACCTAGATGACGAGTAGTGGTGGGAATATACATGGAGCTATATATTTGTATGATTTATTTTTCTCTATTAACTTAGTGGCTTAACATTCCATCATTATTTTTAATGATGAGGGTATCCATAAATAGAATGAAATATTCTTCATCTACCTCTATATCAAATTTTATAAGGTTAAATATTTTATTCAAATGATCCAAAAACATATAGATATTCTTTTTATAATCCATAAAATTCACATTAGTATCATCTCTGAATTCCATCCACCCATCACCATTTTGGTTGTAATGCAGATAATTCAATTTATACTTTTTCAAAGTGCTCCATATTTATGGAGAGAGGTAGGAACTTTGTTCTTATATTTTAAATGAATTGTAAAATATAACTTTGTTTTATTTCTTTTCTTAAATTGTATACATGTTTTTATCAACCAACACCACAATGATATTGTTTTCATTTTCAACTATGTATTAAATTTCTATAATCCTTTAGTAATACATAGATTATTAAAACATTCCATTGGTACATGGTTTGGCTGAAAATAATACTACCAATGGAAATGTTTCTAACTTTTTATATTTTTCTTAGAGGAAAATTTAGTCAATCAACAACAATTATTTATTTTCAGCTATTTACCAACAAGATGAAACATTGTCGGGTTATTTTCAATCCTCTAGTAATGCAAAATAAATTAAAATTGATCCATCATTATATTGTTGAAAATAATACATATGACATAAACTATTGCTACTTTTTTGTAGTTTGTTTAGTTCAAGGTAGTCAATCCACAACACTTATGCTACCAAGTTTACTTTCAACCATATACCAACTAGTAGAAATGTTGTAATTGTTTTTTCAATATTATGATAATGCACTAATGGTCCACCAATATATGGTTGAAAACAAAATTGGATGCATAAAGATCATTTAAACTAAATAAACTACAAAACATAAAATGATTAACTACAATAAACGAATGAAACCACAAACTTTAAGCCAACAATGTTTAGTTTACTAGTTTTATTTTCCACCAAGAAAAATGATGCTAGATTTTTTTCAATTCTCCAATAATTCACAAAGGATTGAAAATGATCGATTGATACATGGTTGATGATCCAATATCTTTTCATCGAAGTGACTTATAAAGAATTGTATTAAATGAGCATAAAATAAAGTGCACCATACAAGACGGAAAAACTCAATAACAAAGAGACATAAGCATAAAATTTGAACACAAAAACTTGATAATTGAGTTCATCCCTGGTGGACTACGTCTCCGAGTCATGCTCTCAAATGGGTAGGCCTTTTTATTAACTCAATAAATGAATTTGGAAAAATACATAAGTATACCTCATTATGGAATTAAGCTGCAGAAGCTTTGCTCAGATCAGAAAAAAGATAACACCATTGAATTCGTGGCATCGAATTACCCAAAAAATACTATCTCCATGCCTCAATCTGAGTCAAGCACTCTCAGGCCCAAGATAAATTTTCTCTCAGTTTCCGTTCCTTGCAACCTGCAATTAATTCCCAAAAATTCGTCGAAAACTGTGCCTGGGCGTACCATCACACACCCTCCCTTTACACTAGTGGATTTCAAAATTTAAATAAAAATTGTGGGCGATAATAACAATGGGGTCATTTGGCCCAACAGTGGCAGATCTATAGTTAAGGCGTATGTAATGGGGGAGGTCCTGAGGTTGAGCCCACGGGCTTGCCCTTTTGGGTTGTCATTATAAATTATATGCATATATATGTATGGTGGTTTTGCCAACTTTTGAAGGTAGTTTATATATGTCGGTTGGGTTGCCATATTTGACGGGGTTCTACCAGATATGGCAGACCCACCTTTTTATTTTTTAAAAAAATTGGTTCTCGGGCCCTCATTGGGCATTTTCCCACTACCACATGGTAGCCCATGACTGGGCCATGTGATAGTCAACCATTGGGCCACGCCAACCAACTATATAGTCACATGTCATGTTAGCCTGCCATATTAGCTGACACATCATCTTTCCATGTCACCATATAGCCTTATACATGGTTGTACAGACTACCACATGGCACTTTTTCATTGGTCCACGGATCGACCCGAAAAAGCCAAAAATGAGTGACACGTAGCAGCCTATGGTGCTGCCACGTTACCATGCTGACATCATGTTGATGTCATCATGAAATGTGTTGCCTCCTGTGTGTGCCAGGTACATTGTACGGATGCTGATGTCATCCATACCAATGTTGACGTCAGTAGTACAGATGCTGACTCATCCCCTGATGACTAGGCTATGTTGACCAAACTTTGACCACATATATCTTTTGATCTGTAACTCCATTTGACAATTTGTTTATACTGTTGGAAAGCTTGTGATGCCCTCTTCACGATGATGGCACACTTCCACTGAGTTTTGAGGAATTTGATTTTTTCCCCTTTCTTTGTCTGTTGAGTCCATTCTGAGCTTCCTGAGTTGCTTCTATAAGTTCTGAGTTGTCCTTAGTCTTCTCTGGATCCTTTTTGGATCACACCTTCCCAATGAGATATTTTTGGACCACCAAAAGGTTTCATAAATCAACAAATAAGTGAGGGAAGAGTTCCCTCACCTCGTCCTTCTCAATCCACTTTTCTTTGCTTGGATGTGTGCCCTTTAAGCCAACTCAAAGATAATCAACATAACCCCTGCATGAAGTCCTCGTCCTTCTATCTAGGATGATATATTCCTTTAACTCATCCAAGTACTCAGGTGAAAACTCATTAACTGAAGGTATTGAGACTTCCTCATCCTGATCCATGATCATGGGAGGCTCAAAAAGTTTCAAGTTCTCTACATTTATGAGTAGATCTGCATATAAGGTTGAATATCTAGATGAAAATCATTAGTACCACCTTTTCTCCAATATAGTGAGGGGTCCATAATGAATGGGATTGAGTTTCCTACCTTCACCCTTCAATCTTTCCTTGATGATGTGAATCCATACTTGGTCTCCAACCTGGAATTGATGATCAACCCTATGTTTGTCATGCCAAGATTTATACTATGCTTGATTTTTGTCCAACTGTTCCCTGACTGTTTGGTGTACCTGCTAGATCCTCTGGATGAAATTGCAGTCTTTGTCTTCATTTCTTTCTTAATTTGAATCGACATCTCTCCCATACATCAAGTCCATGTGAACTTTAGGCAGGTACCTAAAACATGTCTAAAAAGGTAAACACTGATTAGAGGAATGTAAGGCTTAGTTGTAAGCCTATTGTACATAAGGTATATGTTCATTCCATACTTTGGGATTCTTGCTATAGGAGCCTCGAAGAAAAAGTACCATTGTTTGGTTAACAACCTTTATCTGTCTGTTGGTCCGTGGATGGAAAGAAATGCTCCTCTTCAACTTGGTGTCCATCATTCTCCACAAGCTTGTCCAAAAATCCCCAAGGAATCGAGTATCTCAATCCAAGCTAATGGATGTGGATAACCCAAAGTGAACCCAAACATACTGAAAGAAGATATTAGTAGTTTGTTGAGCAGTGATCTACTTTTTACATGGCATTAAGATACAGATATTGCTGAACCTATCCACTACACCATACAAATAGTCATGACCCCCTTTCAACATTGGCAAACCCCGTACAAAATCCATGGAGATACTTTCCCATGGATGTGATGGAATAGGTAGTGGTGAGTATATCCCTAGTTTTCTATTAGTGGGCTTACAAGTAGAACACATCACACAACCCTTTACATATTTAGCTACAATTGCTTTCATTTGAGGCCAGTAACAAAAACTCTGCAGATGAGCCATAGTTTTTCCTACCCCAAAATTCCGAGACACAAGAGAAGTGTGAGCTTATCGTATTACATGGACTCATTCACTTGTGGGAATACATAGCTTTCCAAGATGGTAGAGTGTTTTTCCCTACAGGCAATAGTTCTCTACCTGTGCACCACGAGTTAGCTTCTCATATAATTCTTTAAAATCTTCATCAATGGCATATTGTTCCACATATCTATCATGAGATAAAGAATCATTATTCAAAATAATAGAAGCAACAATTGGAGGTCTAGAAAGAATATCAACTACCTTGTTACTTGTACCCTTTTTGTACATGATTACCAAATGAAATTGTTGTAGGAAACCCATCCATCTGTAATGTCGAGATTGTTGCAGTTTGGTTTGTTCTTGGAGATACTGTAAGGGTTGGTGATCCGTATGTATCATTTTTTCCTTCCCTAAAAAGAAGTTCTTCCATTTATTTACACTTTGAACCAATGCATACAACTCTTTATCATATGTAGGATAGTTAACAACAACTTGGTTAAAATTTTCAGAGTGGTAATAGATAGGCTTACGATAGTGCATAAATACTACACCGATGGCATATCTGTTGGCATCTGTCTCAATATTAAAGGGATGTTGAAGATTCGAAAGTGCTAATACTGGTGTGGTACTGATCTTTTCCTTCAATGTGTCGAAATATTTTTGTTGCTTTCGTCCCCACTGAAAAGTGTTCTTCACATTGGTTAAGGCATGCAAAGGAGCTAATATAAAGGAGAATTTTGAAATAAATGTCCTCCAATACTGGACTGCACCTAAGAAGCTTCATATATCGGTTACACTTTTGGGCTTAGGACAATTTACAATTACATCAACCTTGGAAGGATCAATTTTTAATTGTCCTCCTCTTACAATATGACTTAAGTACACAAGTGCAGTCTTGCCAAATTCATATTTGGACAATTTTACATACAAATTTTCCCTTTGCAAAGTATCCAATACTTTCTTTACATGCCTCACATGTTCATCCCAAGTCCCACTAAATATAAGAATGACGTCTAAATATACAATCACAAAATCATCTAGAAAAGGCATGAATACATCATTCATCACACACATGAAGGTTGCTAGAGGATTACAAAGCCCAAATCACATAACTAACCACTCAAACAATCCCTTTTTAGTTTTAAAGGCAATATTCCATGCATCATGTTCAACAACCCTAATCTGATGGTATCCTCTACGAAAATCCAACTTAGTGAAATAAACAACATTCTTTAACTGATCAAGTAAATAATCTATGGGTGGAATCACGAAGGTGGGTTACACTTTCGTGACAACCGGGTCTCCAAAATTTCGAAAAACAAATTTTCGGCCGAACTAAATACATTTTTCGGCCGAAAGATATTATTTTCGGCCGAACTATTGTTCGGCCAAAAATGTAAATGTCAAATCGAACGGAGCCATAACCGGGCCCTCGATTTGCGTGTAGAAATTTGGTCGGCCGGATATTTTCTTTCCGGCAACAGGTTTTCGGCCGAAAGATAGTTCGGCCGAAAACTTATTCGGCCGAAATATTGTTCGGCCGAA
Source organism: Picea engelmannii (assembly GCA_009831015.1). Lineage (NCBI taxonomy): Eukaryota > Viridiplantae > Streptophyta > Pinopsida > Pinales > Pinaceae > Picea > Picea engelmannii. The sequence goes on along the minus strand of ML791091.1, from coordinate 66,011 downwards.
CTATTTTTCGGCCGAACAATAGTTCGGCCGAAAGATTATTTATATAATTGCGACACATCGAGAGGAGACGTTTTGGAAATTTGTGAGGCTCCGTATCAGCTCTGTGTCGAGGGCTCTGTGTGAGGCTGTGTGTCGAGGGCTCTGTGTGAGGCTGAGGTCGTGGTAGCAGCGTTCGTGCAATCTGAGGACGCAGCGGTCGTGCAATCCGAGGACGCAGCGGTCGCCGGGGAGGTATTTTACGTTATTGTTATGTTATTGTTTGTGGTATTATATGTTATGGTATTTTATTGTTTGCGGTATTGTATGGCATTTTATTGTTTGCGGTATTTTATGTTATGGTATTTTATATTTATGGTATTTTATGTTATGTTATGGTATTGTTTGCGGTATGTTACGTTTGCGGAATGTTATTGTTCGCGGTATGTTATGTTATTGTTCGCGGTATGTGATGTTACGTTTGCGGTATGTTATGTTATTGTTCGCGGTATGTTATGTTATTGTTTGCGGAATGTTACATTTGCGGATCATTCATTTGCGTATGTTATGTTTGCGATATTTACATTCTCAAACTGTAGATTTAAACACTGTAAACAAACTGTAGATTTAAACACTGTAAACAAACTGTAGATTTAAACACTATATTCGTTTGCGTTTGAAATCTTCTTATAGTTTCATGGGATTGAAAATTATAGAGAACCTTACACCTATAAAAACTCAAGAAGCATTGATCTTCACAAAGAACACCAAAAGAAACTGTTAGTTTTAGGGTAAAATTGCAGAACAATAATTTCTTTAAAAA
>ML791091.1:38837-52847 GCA_009831015.1 Picea engelmannii | reverse complement strand
AATGATAATCCCTTCCTTCGTAACCTCCTCCGCTCATATCCTCCTTCACCGCCCTTTCTCCTCATTTATTTCCTTATCCTTGCATTCATTCACTTATCCACATAGTTAATGCCCCTTATCCCATTATTCATGTTCCTTATCCGTTTATTAATGCCCCTTATCCCTCCGTATACGTAATCTTTAATTTAACAATATAATTTATTAACCCCTTTAATTCTTTACTTACTTAATTAATGAGTCAATTAATAATTAATTAATATTTGACAGTCATGAACAAGTAATTAATAATAATTAATTAGTTAATGTTATTTAAGAAATAATTATTGTTTATCTATCTTTTAGGACAATTAGATTATTAAATTAATTATAACTAATAATCCTATACATCTATTTAAGCAGGGTCATTACAATTTCTTTATGTAAATAACCCAATGGATAATATTGCTTCCTTATCACTGATTTAAATTCCGACCATGAGGAAAGAAGATTACAACACTTACTTCTATCCTGAAGTTTTCTCTCCCACCATATGAGAGCAGTGCCTTCCAACCGAAGAGAAGCTATTTGCACTTTAACTTCCTCTTCATCAATCTGTTGAACACGACAATACACTTCAACCTGTCGGATCCAATTATCTAACTTTTCAGGATTAACATATCCATTAAACATACGTAAATAAAATTTTACATCAAGCTTTAATAATGGTTTATTAAAAGAGGCTTTGTGGATAGAATGATGAGAATTATGAGATTGATCAGAGGAATAAGAAATAGAACTTGATGGTGAATATGGAGGCTCATAAGGGTCTCCTCCAAGCCCTTGATTTACCGAAGCACTATCATCAACTTGTGCTTCTTTTTTTTTCCCTTTCTTCTTTGTCCTGTTATCGTAGTCTCCATACCTTCGTTTGACCATTTCTGACATGCAATAAAAGACCATATGGAAGTTTTTATCATGTTCATCACGCCTGTCCTCTTCTGTCATTTTCTTCCTTCAGGATGCATGACCAACTTCAGGATTGAAATTATTAAGAATTCCTTCACCCTGCTTATGATTGGCTCTAGAAAGCATTCACACTCAACAATTCACATCAAATATGACTTCTCTGATACCAACATGATCCGATATCTTTTCATCAAATTGACTTATAAATAATTGTATTAAATGAGCATAAATTAAAGTGCACCATTAAAGAAGGAAAATCTCAATAATGAAGAGACATAAGCATCAAATTTGAACAAAAAAATTTGATAAAAGAGTTCGTCCCTAACGGACTATGTCTCTGGGTCCTTCTCTCACGTGGGTATTCCTTTTTATTAACTCAACAAACGAATCTGACAAAATACATAAGTATAACTCATTCTAGAATTAAGCTGCAAAAGCTTTGCTCAGATCATAAAATAAACAACACCATTGAATTGAAGGCATCAAATTACCCAAAAATGATTGTCTCCATGCCTCAATCTAACTCTAGCACTCGCAGGCCAAGATAAATTTTTTCTTGGTTTATGTGCCCTGCAACCTGTAATTAATTCCAAAAAAATGCCTCAAAAATTGTGCTTGGATGTATCGTCACACGCCCTCCCTCTGCATTGGAGGATTTCAAAATTTAAATAAAAATTGTGAGAGGCAATAACAATGGGGACATTTGGTCCAACGGTTGAGGAGATATAGTTAAGGCATATGTAATGGGGGCGGTCCTGGGGTCAAGCCTGTGGGCCTCCCTTTTGAATTGTCGTTATAACTTATATGGATATATATGTATGGTGGTTCTTCCAACTTTTGGAGGTAGTTTAGATATGTTTGTTGGCTCTCTAGATCTGGTGAGGTTCCGTCAGATTTGGCAGACCCACCTTTTTAGTTTTTTGAAATTCAGTTCTCGGGCCCTTATTGGGCATTTTCCCACTACCACATGGCAGCCCATGACTGGGCCATGTAGAATCCAACCATTGGGCCACGCCAACCACCTCTACAATCACCTACCACATCACCCTGCCACATCAGTTTCCACAACATCCTTCCACATCAGTGTACTTTATGCCACGTGGTTGTGTGAACTGCCATGTGGTTCTTTTTCATTGGTCCATGGATCGACCCAAAAAATCTAAAAAAGAGTGACAAGTGGAAACCTCTAGTGCTGCCATGTCATCATGCTGACATTAACATGACATGTGTCACATCTTGCGTGGTCCACAAACACTATACAGATGCTGACATCATCCATATTGATGTTGACATCAACAGTACAGATGCTGACTCATCCCCTACTGATTAGGCTAGGTTGACCAAACATTGACCGTGAGTATCTTTTGATCTGTAACTTCGTTTGACAAGTCGTTTACGTCATTGGAAAGATTGCGATGTGCTCTTCGTGATGATGCCACTTTCATTGAGTTTTGAGGAATTTGAATGTTTTCCCTTTCTCTGCATGCTGAGGCCATTTTGAGCTTTCTGAATTGCTTCTGTGAGTTCTGAGTTGTCCTTAGTCTTCTCTGGATCCTTTTTGGATCATTTTAAAGAAAAACCAACAATGTAAACATCCTTATTATTTTTTCCTTCCATTTTACTAATAAATTAGTAACATTTATGTTGTTAGTTTTATTTTCCATTTCTTTCATCATTTTGTGTGATAGTAAAATGTGGAAAATAAAATCCACAACATAAAACTTGTAGATTTTTATTTTTTTTATTTAATTAAAATCGATTGAATTACATAATATAAGTTTTGTTCATCTAACTAATATTAACTTTTATTTTTATGGATATTCCTATGGATGTATTTGATAACAGACATTGTCACTATGTGCTACACAAAGCTCTAGGTAGTTTTGAGCTCATGCTCTTAGAAAATAGGTGGATGTGGTTTCAACCTATCAGAGGATAAGTATGTGTAAATATGTTTGTTGTTATTTAAAATTTTACATATATTATTAGAATTGTAAGAAACAAAATTCTTTTACTTTAATAGGCACCCCAATATCTAGCTCCATCTACTATGTATGCATTAGATAATGAGATGGTTTGGGAAGAAGATATATTTTGTGCAAATTATTTTTCACTTATTAATTTTGAATGTTTGATTTCATAGGAAAACTCATATTTGATTGTATATCTTTTTCATTAAATTTGCAATGATCGATAGTGAACTAGACCATCCTCTATCTCCACTGCAATAGGAACATGAGATTACATGCATTACATTAGGAGATATTTATGTATACGTTTTGTGCTTTTTTAGGGTGTAACATCCCTCTCTGGCACACTTACCAAACTTATTCTTTGAGGACACTTGCTCGCAAGTGATCTGGATTTTTATGATGATAAATTTTTTTCCTTCATTATGATGTGTTAAGTTAGATGACAGGATGTTTTTACTACTTTGATGTAGACAGGTACTGCTGACTCAGTTTCATTGAGTGTGCAGGGTTTCGGACCTTGAGGATGCAGAGGCATCGGTGGAACTCCCTTGGACTGCGGATTGAGTCAGGGAGTGGGCTATTTGGGTTGTTTCATTTACGGTGATATTGTTTTGTTTTGATGATATGCTATTGATTTTAGGATATGTTGTTGACATGATCTGACATGATGGTTGATGATGCAGGCTGACGATAGCTTGCCGACCAAGACTCACATATGGAGTAAAGGGGCCACACATGATTTCCAAAGAGGTTGAGGGAGAGGTGTGGACAACAGCCCTGCAACAGCCTACTAGCACTCCCGCCGTGGCTCGAACTGTAGGTTAACGATTACCTAGTTCGAGAGGATACACGATGCCATGAGGGTAGACTGCGATAGTCACTCATGATGATTCTAAGGGGCGCGCAATAAGGAGGGGGCCTTATTCCTTAGAGCCCTTAGTCTCCCACAAGTTCACCTGGTGGAGTGTTGACTCCAGGGGTTATAGATGTCTACCAATCCGTCAAGTCGGCGAGTGGCACCCTTGGAGCACGTGGTGCATCCTAAAGGGCACGTCGCGCAAAAGAAACACCAGTTGGCGAGCGACACCCTTGGAGCACGTGGTGCATCCTGAAGGGCACGTCGCGCAACGGAAGCAAACGAGGCGAGTGGCACCCTTGGAGCACGTAGTGCGTCCTGAAGGGCACGTCGCATTGGTGATGATGATGAGACAACCTAGATGACCCTAAGACCTTAACGCCTGATAAATTCTTACAACGCCTCCCCTAATTAATTGTCGCCCAGTTCAAATCTAAACCTAAAATTAAAACATCTCTAAGATAAAATTTTGACAAGCCCTAAGAAAAGATCCTACAAAAAAATAAACATAAGGGCGTAAACTAAAACCCTCCTAGGTGTTAATTAAAGTCTTCTTAAAATTAAAGGGGGTAAAGTAATGAGGGAGACGGATTAAGTAAAACCCATGGCTTATAAATTATAAAGAAGAATTAAAATTGTTAAAGTGTGGGAGTATAAAAGCTAGGATTTAGAAATACAATGAAAAGATTAATAAGTGCTTAATCATTTGGGTTTAAAAAAAATAAATAATAAATAAATAAACAAATAAACAAATAAACAAAAAAAAGAGGAAAGGAACAATTAATAGAAATGAAGAAACTTGTATTAAAGGAAACTTAATAATGGAAAGTAGGAGACATAGGGTAAAAAGCGAAAAGGAATCAACATTTAAGGAGTTACTAAAAATTAGAAACTTCATTTTAGGAAAGTTATTAAAAGCATGAGAGGGGATCTAGGAACCCTAGGAGTAATTTTAGGAGCAATTAAAGGGGGGGTGAGGGAATTGAGTCTTTTAATTATTAAAAAGAAATAAATTTTGGGAGAACCGTGGGGATTAGTGACACTTGGACGACAGTGAAATTTTTAGAGGTTTGTCATAAAAATTTAATTATTAATGATTTAGGAAAGTAGGTGGGTCTCAAAATTCTATAAAAGAAGGGGAAAATAAGGAAGAGGGGATGAACGGTTAGCGTAATGTTACACTGCCGGATTGTGGCTTGACAGATTGCTTGTGAGGAGTTGGGTTTATCTGAACTGTATTGGAGTGGTAGCTCAGCCTTGGAGGCGAGCTGAGAAGCTAGTCTTATCTCTGGATCTTGTGTGGCCCCTTTGCGGCTCGGGGGGCTAAGGGGGAAGCAGAGTACCCCTAGCGTTTGGCTGGGAGGTATCGGTGAGATTTTTGCGGTCGGAGAGTGGGAGCGGCAAGGAGAGAGGACGCGGCACGGAGCACGGGACGTCTTCCGAAGAGGGCGAGTGGCAACGGTATGATTTTAATTCTTGAAAAATTGTTTATAAATGGTTAGTGTTAAAATGTTTCTGATGTCTTGCTGAAAAACTTGTTCCTGGAAAATTCGTTTTATAAATGGTTAGTGTTAAATTGTTTCTGGCGATTCGTCTTTATTAATGGTTACTGAAAAAAAAAGGGAAAAAAAAAACTAGTTCTGGCAAATCTAAATCGTTCTGGCAATTCGAGATGCTCAGGCAATTTAATTCATGCTCGCATTTATGGAATTCGTTTCGCTCTCCTGGAGATCGCCTTGGCTTTTATTGACTCCATGTGCTTTCCTGGAATTCGTTGGCAATCTGGAATGTGTTTCGTGGTGTGAATTCGTTGGGAAATTTCAGAATTCGACAACCCTCTGTGGTTTTCTGTAATCAATGCATTTTAATTTTGATTTAACATAATAATACTCGGATTTCTACTGATACGTTTTAAATTTAAATGTACCCACGAGCGCCCTGTTGAAGAAAGAGGGATTTTAGAAACATCTCAATTGCCAACCCTCTGAAACTCTTGCATCCACCATTTTTTATTGCAACTGAAGTCGTGTTAAGGCCAGAGTGGGCGTTTTTTCTATCTGCGTTTTCATGAGTTAATGACCTGAGTTTACTAAGATAATGGGCATTTTTTTTATTATCTGTGTTTTAATGAGTTAATGACCTGAGTTTTACCAAGATATTGGGCGTTTTAGATCTTCGTTTTAAATGTGAATGAACTGTGTTTTACATTTGTTATTGGGTGTTTTTGGTAGCTGTAGAATGACCATTTTTGCATTTGTTATGGGGCGTATTTGCATCTGTTATATTGGGTGTTTTTTTAAATGGCAGTCGTGGTATGTGTGGGGCGTTAAATTGATTTACGTTTTATGTTGTTGGGCATCCCCATTCGTGACCTGGGCGTTTATTCCATTTATGTTTGCTGTGGGCGTCATATCGTCTCCATTGACTGAGTGCGAACCTAATTCTGCAGGCGTTTGTACAGTTGCGCATTTTTCTTTTCATTTATTTGGGCTGCGCCTTGATCGCGTGTTTCATTCTGGGCAGTGTGTCAGTTGCGTTTTTTTCTATTTTGGTCTGTGGTTGATCTAGCGTTTTCCTGACCTCCTATTGAATTGGGCAGACGAAATCTTAAATAATGGGTCGACTAATTGATAGTTTGATTTATCATGTAAATTCCAAGGCACATACCCTGTGTATTTTAGCCATGTATTAATCTGCGAATAAATGTAATGTTAGGCCTGCCCAATTCCTGAGGAATGACCACGAATTTTAAATACTGTAGAAGTTAACTCAATTCTAAATGCAAATGTTTAGCCTCCCAAATGCAGTGGAATGCACCCGAGTTTAATTTGCTGTAGCAGCTAATTCAACCTTAAATACGAACGTTTTTGGCTTCCATGAATCCAGTAGACTGCCATGATTTTATTTCTATAAGAACGCGATCTCATAAATTTAATACCCTTGTATACGGAACGCCAATTTTCAATACCCTCGGTGTTTATGGTACTATTGATGTAGTGTAATGCTTCCTGCTAACACCATTAGTCCTGGTAATGTAAATGGAAAATTGGTCTTCGTTACATGGAAATAAGAAGCCCTTCTACATAACGACATTTTAATTATTGTTATTTTTAATTATTGTCATTTTTAAATTTATTATTTTTCTCTTTGTAAATAATGTCCTTCTGATTTATTGTCATTTTAATATGGTTATTTTATCTATTGCCCCTTTTAATTATGTGATGGTATTGTAAATTCTCAATATGAAGTTACTTGTATATATGATGTTAATTTAATTATGATGTTATTTATCATGTGATGTTATTTTTAAATTGACATTAGGGACCGATAATTTAATTATGATGTTACTTTGTCCTTTTACATGTTGATATTTTAGATGTGACATTTAATTATCTTTATATAGGGTCCCTTTTAAAATACAGTTATTTAAATAATGTCATTCTAAATACTGTAATTGTTATATCTTGTCATTTGTAAATATGATGGTTTATTGATATATTCAGATATGATGTCATCTATCAATGTGATGTTATTTTTATATTGAATTATGTAAGGGTAATATATGTCATTATAAATTAAGGTGCAAATTTTTAGTGTTAGGTTCTTTATGAAAATTAATGGCATTGAGGACTTTTCTTAATACGATTAAAACTTTGGTTGTGGATGGTTATAAAAATAAGGTCCTAGAACCAAGTACCTTGAACTACTAAGATTGCAATGGGGGAATCTGCAATTACTTAAATTTACATTCTTAAACGGTTGGGCTGGGTATCTCGTCTACTCATGGAGTTCAAGGGAGTATTGGGCCAGTATTACATCCCTTGAGTCATGGGACTACCTTGTCTTAGCATTGTTGGGTCATTGTCGGAGTTCTTCGGACATGCGCGTCTGTAGAGTTAGTGGTTGTCTTGAGTTGTTGTTGTACCTGGACGAGTTCGTTCTTTTGCCTCATCTGCTTGTGCCGGGCGGGATATAGTCACCCCCTGGTAGCCTTAGGAGACCTGTCTGTGTGTGTGATATTTCTGGGTAAGGAATCCAGTGCCATATCAAGAGTCTCGGGCCCTTTAAAGGCAGGGTTTCCACTCTTGCGACACACCTGACAGAGATTACTAGTTTCTGCCTGAGCAGTCGGCCAAGAGCCTGTCTAATCTTCTTTTGAGAAGACATAAGACTAAAAGCCCTTCTTTTCTGTGCAGAAATAGTAAACTCTACTGTTGGATTCATCCATCTGTGACCGTACTGTACTTAACACCTGGTGTCATTTTCTGCCTACAGCTGCTAGTTGTACGCCTTATGTCTAGGGGCGTTTATTTCTTGTTGTCACTGTGATATGTCGGAGCGTCTTGTTGTGTTCTTCTTGCTGGCGTCTTGTTCTAGGTCGGATTACTAGTTTCTGCCTGAGCAGTCGGCCAGGAGCCTGTCTAATCTTCTTTCGAGAAGACATAAGACTAAACGCCCTGCTTTCCTGTGCAGAAATAGTAACCCTAACAACATGGACTCTTCCCTCGGTGTTCTTACTATGCACGCCCAGTATGCCTTAATGTTGTGATGTGCGCCTTATGCCTGTGATCGCATATTGTTGCAGTTACTCGTTGTGTGCCTTCAGTTTTACCTTGTCGTGGTTGCGTCTTGTTGGTCATCGAGTGGCGACGTAGAGTCAAGTGTGTTTGTTACATCTACACGTGCGCACACACCATAAACAAAAATATAAAATTTTTCACCTGTTTTCAGAGTTGTGTCGTAACGAGGAGGTTCGTTACATATGGTATCAGAGCGGGTTCGACCAGCGACTTGGGATTCTCTATGGCTTCCGTTGACATGATTATGTTTTATTATTCTGTTGCTGATCGAGTTGAATGTGTGTGTGCAGGTAATCATGGTTAGAGGACGCCACGGAGGCAGACGACGGGGTGCTAGGGGAGGAGGCGTGACGCCTCCAGCAGCATCCACGCCTGAGGGGTCTAACCCCTAGGGAGGCGAGCAGGTCCTTGGACAGGAGCAGATCGCAGTGGCCGATGTTGTGGGGATGATGAGATCTTTCCAGCGCATGTCCGAGGCACTTATTAGCAGATTGGACAGAGATGAGGCCAGGGCACCGACACCTGTTGAGGTTCTGCCGCATGCACCAGCCGTTGCAGGTAATATTCACCATGAACTCGAGAAGGTAAAATTTCCCGAGTTCTTGGGTGCCCCGGATGGCGCAGCCGCCGAGGCATGGTTGGAGAATATGGCAATGTGCTTCACACTTCGCGATTATACCTCCAACATGAAGGTCCGCATGCCGGTCTTTCAACTGAAGGGGAGCGCTCTTCTATGGTGGAAGAGGCTCCTACCGCAGCTGAACTTGGCCGCTAAAGACGTGTTATGGGAATTGTTCGAGGAATGGTTCCGGGAGAGGTATCTTTCAGAGGAATTCATTGAGCGTCAGCCCAATGAGTTCAACACATTACGACAGGGAGGTCGTACAGTGCCTGAGTACGAGGCACGTTTTATGGAGCTGATCTGGTATGCTCCGCATCTGAACACTGAGAAGCTCAAGGTCAACAGGTTTGTGTTTGGCCTTAACGGCAGCCTGCGTGCAAAGGTTAGGATTCTGATGCCTCAAACCTTGCACGACGTTGTCCAAAAGGCCCTCATAGCAGAGGAGGAGCTTATCAGTGGGGGTCAGACCAGGACTCCAGCGAGACCTGCAGGGCAGGGTTCATCTGGTACGTCGCACCAGCAGACACCAGCGAGACATATGCCGGGGTATCGTGGCTTCCAGAGGGGATCCACTTTTGCTACACCACGATGACCGCCACCTCAGCAGCGGACACCTTATCGAGGACCACAGCACCAACAGCAGCATCGCCTACAACAGCAGTAGTTTAGGCCTGTTCAGAAGAACAGACCAGGTTTCCAGGCCAGTGGGCCGTCATCTTCTACGTCGGGTACCAGGACTATTGGGCTGAAGAAAGGGTGTTGGACATGTGGGGAGCCACACTACCAGCGCGACTGTCCTGTGGAGAGGACCAGAGCGTCCGGGTCAGCCGGACCCACTACAGTGAGAGATATGGGCAAGGCCCATCGGATTCACGTAGCGGTGAATAACCGCTAGGCAGAGCACCAGTCGACTGTGCTCGAGACGACAGGTACCGTCGCTGACCAGACCCTTAGTATTTTGATAGACCCTGGTTCTACTGAGATTTTCATTTCTGGTGCAACGCTAAAAAGGATTAAGGTCAAGGTAGTCGAACAGGACGAGTTTAACTTCATGGAGATGGCTTCAGGAGCCAAACAGAAGGTCAGAGGAAAGGTTACGGGTTGTGCCCTTAACCTAGGAGATTTTGTCACGAGGGTCAACTTGTACGTCACGATCTTAGGATCTTATGACATCATGATCGACATGGATTGTTTGGAATCGCATGAGGCGATACTCAACTGTAAGACGAAATGGTTGAGCTTAGTCGATGATGAAGGACAGAAACGTGTGATAGTAGGACGGAACCAGGGAGTATCCCTGAGGTTCGTCTCTTCCTTACAATTACGGAAGAGTATGCGCAAGGGGTGCAAGCTCTATGCGATCCTTGCACTAAACAAAAAGGGAGTAGTAGAAGGTCTAGAACACCTTCCATTGGTGAAGGAGTTTGCGGACGTATTTCCAGAGGAGTTGCCTGGGATGCCGCCAGAAAGAGAATTCAAGTTTACTATAGACCTGAAACCGGGGACCGAACCGATAGCGAGAACGCCTTATCGGATGTCGACCCCGGAGTTGCAAGAGCTGAAAATGCAACTGGAGGAGTTGTTAGACCTGGGACTGATACGCCCTAGTGTGTCACCGTGGGGTGCACCAGTTATTTTTATTCGAAAGAAGGAAGGATCGTGGAGGCTTTGCATTGACTACCGTCAACTGAACAAGGCTACAATCAAGAATCAGTATCCCTTGCCAAGAATTGATGATCTGTTTGATCAAATGAAGGGTGCGACGGTGTTCTCCAAGATCGATTTGCGATCAGGGTATCACCAGTTACGGATCAAGGAGGATGACGTCCCTAAGACCGCCTTTAAGACGAGATTTGGACATTACGAATTTAATATTTTACCGTTTGGACTGACAAATGCCCTAGGGGTATTTATGAGCTTGATGAACGAGGTGTTCCGCGAGTACTTGGACAAGTTCATCCAAGTATTCATTGACTATATTATGATCTACTCTCGGACGACGGAGGAGCATGAAGAGCACTTGCGCTTGCTACTACAATGTTTACGAGAACACAAATTATATGGGAAGCTGTCGAAGTGATCTTTTTATCAATCGAGGATTCACTACTTAGGGCATGTCATCTCCGACGAAGGTATCACCATGGATCCAGCCAAGGTTGAGGCTATTATGGAATGGCCTGCACCGACGAATGTCACAGAAGTGCGTAGTTTTATGGGTTTAGCAGGACACTATCGACGGTTTGTCGAAGGATTTTCAAGGATAGCAAATCCGATCACGGAATTGCAGAAGAAAAACAAGAAGTTTGTTTGGACAGAGAAATGCGCAGAAGCATTTAGGAGGCTTAAGGAGTTGTTGACAACAACGCCAATACTAAAGGTCTGTGACATGGACGTAGACTTCTTGGTATGCACTGACGCATCCAAGGAAGGGTTAGGCGGGGTCCTGATGCAAGACGGACGAGTGATTGCTTACATTTCGAGGAAACTAAGAAGGCATGAGGAAAACTACGTGACGCATGATTTGGAGTTATTAGCCATTGTATATGCCTTAAAGGTATGGAGACACTACCTTGTTGGACGAAAATTTGAATTAAAGACTAATCATTGTGGATTACAACACATTTTTACGCAAAGCGACCTGAACGTGCGACAACGACGTTGGTCGGAATTGCTTAGTGAGTAGGACTTCGAGATTACTTACATAAAGGGAACAGTGAACTGAGTGGTGGATGCTTTGAGTCGGAGGCCACACATATTTTCGATGTTGCCTCTTCAGACGAATCTACGTGAGAAGATTCTCACTTTACAACGTGACGATGACGGGTACAAAGAAATCGAGGAGTTCATCGGACAAAATACAATGATGATACCACGATACCAGGGATATTCATTTGATAGCGATGGTTTATTGAGGTTTAGAGGTCGGATTTACGTACCGCCAAACGACGAGTTGAGGATGTTGATCCTGAGTGAGGCTCATAGAGCAGTTTACATGGCTCACCTAGGAGTCACGAAGATGAGGGCATACCTTAAACCCTTGTTCTTATGGAAAGGAATGAAGGCCGACATAGTCAACTTTGTGGCTAGATGTCTAGAGTGTCAGCAGGTAAAGGCTGAACATAGACACCCGACAGGATTACTTCAACCCCATGCCAATCCGGAATCGAAATGGGAAGTCATTTCGATGGATTTTATTGTTGGATTGCCATTGACGGCAAGGAGACACAACTCGATTTTTGTAGTAGTAGACACTCTGATGAAGAGTGCTCACTTTATTCCAGTGCGTACGACGTATCAGGCACCTGACATAGCGAGAGTTTTCATCAGTGAGATTGTGAGGCTGCATGGCGTGCCTAAGAAGATTATATCTGATCGAGGATCGGTGTTTACCAAACGATTTTGGACGAGTTTCCAAGAGGCCTTGGGAACCCAACTTAATTTTAGTACTGCGTATCACCCAGAGACTGACGGACAGACAGAACGTATGAACTAAACCTTGGAAGACTTGTTGCGCATGTACGTAATGGACCAACAAAAGCGTTGGGAGGAATTCTTGCCTCTAGTAGAGTTCGCTTATAACAACAACTACCAGAGCACCATTAAGATGGCACCTTTGGAGTTCCTTTAGGGGCGACCGTGTCGGACGCCCTTAAGTTGGGATCGGCTTGAGGATAGGGTCCTAGGGGGACCAGAAGTGATCCAAGAAATGGAAGGGCAGATGCAAACCATAAGACAAAGGATAAAAGAAGCGCAGGATCAGTAGAAGAGTTATGCCGATGCGCACTGAGTCGACCGTAGTTACGAGGTCGGTGATCGAGTCTTCTTCGGGTTAAACCACATAAGAGTTCGATCAAGTTTGGAAATGGAGCTAAACTCTCTCCTAGGTTCGTGGGACCCTTCGAGATTATGGAGAGAGAGGGGCCCGTGGCCTATCGACTAGCCTTGCCTGATTCTTTGAGGCGTATGCAGGATGTTTTTCATGTATCCATTCTGAGACATTATGTTAGTGATCCTACACACGTGATTGACATGAGTTCCTTGCAGGTATCGGATGAGGGAGCGCTCACGGCTGAACCAGTTCGCATTTTAGATCAACACATTCGACAGTTACGACGTCGAACGGTAGATCAGGTCAAGGTCCATTGGGACAGTTATAGTCCGCAATCGGCGACCTGGGAGGATGCATATGATAAGCGCCAACAATTTCCATTTTTGTTTGATAGATAGACTTATGATACTGGGGTACTTATGATATTGTGGTACATTTATTTTGGCATTTATATTGAGAAACTTTGGGGTGAAGTTTAGACCAAGAGGGGGTGTATGTAACATCCTGCTCTGGCGCACTTACCAAACTTATTCTTTGAGGACACTTGCTCGCAAGTGATCTAGATTTTTCCTTCATTATGATGCGTTATGTTAGATGACATGATGTTTTTACTACTTTGATGTAGACAGGTACTGGTGACTCAGTTTCATTGAGTGTGCAGGGTTTCGGACCTTGAGGATGCAGAGGCATCGGTGGAACTCCCTTGGACTCCGGATTGAGTCAGGGAGTGGGCTATTTGGGTTGTTTCATTTACGGTGATATTGTTTTGTTTTGATGATATGCTATTGATTTTAGGATATGTTGTTGACATGATCTGACATGATGGTTGATGATGCAGGTTGACGATAGCTTGCCGACCAAGACTCAAATATGGAGTAAAGGGGCCACACATGATTTCTAGGGAGGTTGAGGGAGAGGTGTTGATAGTAGCCCTGCCACAGCCTACTAGCACTCTCGCCGTGGCTCGAAATGTAGGTTAACGATTACCTAGTTCGAGAGGATCCACGATGCCGTTAGGGAAGACTGCGACAGTCGCTCACGATGATTCTAAGGGGCACGCAGTAAGGCAGGGGCCTTATTCCTTAGAGCCCTTAGTCTCCCACAAGTTCACCTGGCGGAGTGTTGACTCCAGGGGTTATAGATGTCTACCAATCCGTCAAGTCGGCGAGTGGCACCCTTGGAGCACGTGGTGCATCCTGAAGGGC
>ML791091.1:22167-38056 GCA_009831015.1 Picea engelmannii | reverse complement strand
TAAAAAGCGAAAAGGAATCAACATTTAAGGAGTTACTAAAAATCAAAAACTTCATTTTAGGAAAGTTATTAAAAGCATGAGAGGGGATCTAGGAACCCTAGGAGTAATTTTAGGAGCGATTAAAGGGGGGGTGAGGGAATTGAATCTTTTAATTATTAAAAAGAAATAAATTTTGGGAGAACCGTGGGGATTAGTGACACTTGGACGACAATGAAATTTTAAGAGGTTTGTCACAAAAATTTAATTATTAATGATTTAGGAAAGTAGGCGGGTCTCAAAATTCTATAAAGGAAGGGGAAAAGAAGGAAGAGGGGATGAACGGTTAGCGTAACGTTACGCTGCCGGATTGTGGCTTGACGGATTGCTTGTGAGGAGTTGGGTTTATCTTAGCTGTATTGGAGTGGTAGCTCAGCCTTGGAGGCGAACTGAGAAGCTAGTCTTATCTCTGGATCTTGTGTGGCCCCTTTGCGGCTCGGGGGGATAAGGGGGAAGTAGAGTACCCCTAGCATTTGGCTGGGAGGTACTGGTGAGATTTCTGCAGTTGGTGAGCGGGAGCGACAAGGAGAGCGGACGCGGCACAGAGCGCGGGACGTCTTCCGAAGTGGGTGAGTGGCAACGATATGATTTTAATTCTGGCAAAATTGTTTATAAATGGTTAGTGTTAAAATGTTTCTGATGTCTTGCTGAAAAACTTGTTCCTGGAAAATTCGTTTTATAAATGGTTAGTGTTAAATTGTTTCTGGTGATTCGTCTTTATTAATGGTTACTGAAGAAAAAAAAAGGGAAAAAAAAAACTAGTTCTGGCAAATCTAAATCATTCTAGAAATTCGAGACCCTCAGGCAATTTAATTCGTGCTGGCATTTATGGAATTCGTTTCACTCTCCTGGAGATTTCCTTGGCTTTTATTGAATCCGTGTGCTTTCTTGGAATTCGTTGGCAATATGGAATGTGTGTCGTGGTGTGAATTCGTTGGGAAATTTTGGAATTCGACAACCCTCTGTGGTTTCTGTAATCAATGCATTTTAATTTTGATTTAACATAATAATACTCGGATTTCTACTGATACATTTTAAATTTAAATGTACCCACGAGCTCCCTGTTGAAGAAATAGGGATTTTAGAAACATCTCAGCTGCCAACCCTCCGAAACTCTTGCATCCACCATTTTTTATTGCAACTCAAGTCGTGTTAGGGCCAGAGTGGGCGTTTTTTCTATCTGTGTTTTCATGAGTTAATGACCTGAGTTTACTGAGATAATGGGCGTTTTTTTTTTTATCTGCGTTTTAATGAGTTAATGACCTGAGTTTTACCAAGATATTGGGCATTTTAGATCTTCGTTTTAAATGTGAATGAACTGTGTTTTACATTTGTTATTGGGCGTTTTTGGCAGCTGTAGAATGATCGTTTTTGCATTTGTTATGGAGCGTATTTGCATCTGTTATATTGGGTGTTTTTTTAAATGGAAGTCGTGGTATGTGTGGGGCGTTAAATTGATCTGTGTTTTATGTTGTTGGGCGTCCCCATTTGTGACCTGGGCATTTATTCCATTTATGTTTGCTGTGGGCGTCATATTGTCTCCATTGACTGAGTGCAAACCTAATTCTGCAGGCGTTTGTACAGTTGCGTGTTTTTCTTTTCATTTATTTGTGCTGCGCCTTGATCACGTGTTTCATTCTGGGCAGTGTGTCAGTTGTGTTTTTTTCTATTTTGGTCTGTGGTTGATCGAGCGTTTTCCTGACCACCTGTTGAATTGGGCAGACGAAATCTTAAATAACGGGTCGACTAATTGATAGTTCGATTTATCATGTAAATTCCAAGGCACATACCCTATGGATTTTAGCCATGTATTAATTTGCGAATGAACGTAATGTTAGACCTGCCCAATTCCTGAGGAATGACCACGAATTTTAAATACTGTAGCCTTGAGTCGTGGGACTACCTTGTCTTAGCATTGTTGGGTCATTGTCGGAGTCCTTCGGACATGCACGTCCGTAGAGTTAGTGGTTGTCTTGAGTTGTTGTTGTACCTGGACGAGATCGTTCTTTTGCCTGGTCTACTTGTGTCGGGTGGGATATAGTCACCCTCTGGTAGCCTTAGGAGACCTGTCTATGTGTGTGATTTTTCTGGGTAAGGAATCTAGTGCCGTATCAAGAGTCTCGGGCCCTTTAAAGCCAGTGTTTCCACTCTTGCGACACACCTGACAAAGATTACTAGTTTCTGCCTGAGCAGTCGGCCAGGAGCCTGTCTAATCTTCTTTCGAGAAGACATAAGACTAAAAGCCCTGCTTTTCTATGCAGAAATAGTAAACTCTACTGTTGGATTCATCCATATGTGACCGTACTGTACTTAACACCTAGTGTCATTTTCTGCCTACAGCTGCTAGTTGTACGCCTTATGTGTAGGGGCGTTTATTGCTTGTTGTCACTGTGATATGTCGGGGCGTCTTGTTGTGTTCGTCTTGCTGGCATCTTGTTCTAGGTTGGGTTAGTAGTTTCTGCCTGAGCAGTCGGTGAGGAGCCTGTCTAATCTTCTTTCGAGAAGACATACGACTAAACGCCCTGCTTTCCTGTGCAGAAATAGTAACCCTAACACCATGGACTCTTCCCTCGGTGTTCTTACTGTGCACCCCCAGTATGGCTTAATGTTGTGATGTGCGCCTTATGCCTATGATCACATATTGTTGCAGTTACTCATTGTGTGCCCTCAGTTTTACCTTGTCATGGTTGCGTCTTGTTGGTCGTCGAGTGGCGACGTAGAGTCAAGTGTGTTTGTTACTTCTACACGCGCGCACAGACCATAAACAAAAAAAAAAAATTTGCACCTGCTTTCAGAGTTGTGTCGTAACGAGGAGGTTCGTTACATAGGGAGACTACTACCATTTAGGTTGATAGAATCATTCTTCGATTAATGACAATGATGCTTACAAGTGTTAATAAGTTTATGATGCTATATCAAAGAGTTGGACCACAAAGTGCACTTTGGAAGAGCATTATTATGAGCAGGAGTTATTAGGTGTTGGGGACCAATAAATAGGATTTGTAGAAAGAAACCACAAGGAGACATGATCTAAGAGGTACCTTGTTTGATATCTCTCCTATTCATTTGAGGGGAAAATTTCTTAGTTTATGAGAATTTAAGCTTGAGGTTGTTGTTCCTTATGTGTATGATAAATTTATCAATTCAGGAGGTTTTCTTTCGCACCATGATGAGGTGCCATTTTTTTTTTGACACATTATATGTTGATTTTATGATACATATGAAATTAGAATATTTTTCACTTAGGATAAGTATGTGTAAATATGTTTGTTCTTATTTAAAACTTTACACATATTATTAGCATTACAAGAAACAAAATTCTTTTACTTTTGTAGCGACTCCAATATCTAGTCAAAGAGGTAGTGCACTAGATACATCTACTATGTATACATTGCATAGTGAGAAGGTTTGGGAAGAAGATATAAATTGTGCAAATTATTTTTCACTTATGATATCATTAATTTTGAATGTTTGATTTCACGGAAAAACATAGATTTTATAGTATACTTTTTCATCAAATTTGCAATGATCGATAGTGGACAAGGGCATCCTCTATCTCCAATGTAATAGGAAAATTAGAATACATGCATTACATTAGGAGATATTTATATATACTTTTCGTGATAGTTTAGGGATATTGCTACCATTTAGGTTGATATAATCATTTGTTGATTAATGACGACGATGGTTACAAGTGTCAATGAGTTGATGGTGCTATATTGGAGGGTTGGCCCACAAAGTGCACTTTGGTAGAGCGTTATTATGAGGAGGAGGTATTAGGTGTTAGGTAACAATAAATGAGATTTGTAGAAAGAACCCCCAATGGGTAAATGATCTAATAGGTACCTTATTTGATATCTCTCCTAATTATATAAGGGGGAAATTGCTTAGTTTATGACAATTTAAGGTTAGGGTTGTTGTGCCTTATGTGTATGATAAATTTATCAATTCAAGAGGTGTTCTTTCACAACATGATAAGGTGTAATTTTTTTTGGACACATTTATATTTTGAGTTTATGCTACATATGAAATTAGATTATACTTAAAAAAGATATTTATTTTATGTCTCTAGTAGGAAACATAGTGATAACCATCCTGGGGCTCATAGAGAACCTAATGCAACACCACCTCCTATGAAATCGATACCATTATCTAGCAAGAGTATTGTCTTACCTACAGAGTTATAAAACCCAAAATAAATTAGATTTGAGGCGAGGGATGATGATATGGATGACACCATGCACACTATGTTGGACAATGTTTTAGTTGCATTATTTCAAGAGACAACTAGACCAACATCTATTTCAGCAAGCCTAATATAAAATGGGTGAAAATTAATGTATTTCATATTCTACCCCTTGATTATTTAATGTGTTGTACTATGAAACTACCATATGCATATATTTAGTGCCTTATAGATTTAGAGATGTAGGCCACATCCAAAAAAAAAAATGAGGTATAGTTTCATACTAGTATGTATGCTTAAATTATCTTTATTAGCCATTAATTGATGATAGAAATACATGTATAATTAACAGATTAATAATCCTATTTATTTTTATAACATGAAGATATCCACATTACGTGATAATATTGACCTCACTCCATGGGATTTTTTTCCCACTTATTTTAGATAGAGAAGAGTTGGTTAATATATGGTTGAATTCCATAACATTCAATATAAATTAAATGTATGTGCTTACAAATTCTTAGTTGATTATTTCACCATTAATTTCTTAATATGTGCCCCTTTCTAAGTTGTATAGGGTAGGCAAGGGCATCATTGAAGACCTTTAGCCCAAAATGTAAGTTCAAACGTATACACATAGTCTTCCATGAATATATTAGCTCAACCTTACTTTCATGCAATAATGGATGTAACACCCCTAGTGCATTATGGTTTCTTTAATGGTATTCCATTAAGAACCTTATTGTTGATACATGCTTTCTATCATAAACAATATGATGTTTGGTTTGGGAGATGACGTTCTAAGTCATTATTTCCTTTATGGGTATTTCTTGATGATTTTTTTATAGGGTATTTCTTGATGATTTTTTTATATTTATGTCTGTACTGATGCATCAAATTATTCTTTTAAGGATGCATTATGTTAAACCATATATATACATATATATGTAATCTAATCTTATGGTAGATATGTTCTCTAGATCCACATTGACCTAGGTCAAATGATGGGAACAACCTTGATGGATGTTAATTAAGTTGTGGGAAAATTACTTACGAATGAGAATTTTTCTCAATAAGGATTGCCTACATAATCCTAGTACCTAGTCATATTGGGAAGCAAAAATTGACTTGAAATTTATCTTTCACATGATCTGGGGGAGAAAATCCTAAAAGGAATGAGTTGTATTTCACATTTTCCCATTTTGTGACACTTCTAATTCAACTCGTAATTGTATTTTCAACCCAAGTGTAATAGATTAGAGGGAATGGGAAGGATACGAGAAATTCTTGGTAGGAAATAGAAAATGAAAGTTCTTCATTGTGTGAGGGGGTTATATGTTTTTGGCTTATTCAATTTTTTTCCTTCAGTGATTGAAATTTGTGAATTTTTATTTTATGAGAGTAGTTTGAATACTACTCCATTAGTGTTTGTGTGGATGCATGAGGTAGGCTTACCTCACTAATAGGGGATACTATTTTTCTATTTACGAGCTTAGAAATAAATTTTTGGGCTCTTAGGACTCCATAGCTAGATATGGTACCTAACTAATAGTGGGTATCCATTAAGGCTTAGGGTGGAAAAATATAATCCTTATAGAGGAACTCCATAGCTAGAGGTGGTACTTGACTAACTAGGGATGTTCATCATGAGCTAGAGTGGTTGTTCCTACAAATTGTAACCCTAAGGGGTATGGGATTCATATAAGTCTAGAGGGCTCCCCACCAAACCTGACTGATAATTTTGATGTTTAACCCTGGATGGGTCCATTTGGGTTTTTTGACTCATATGTTGAGTACTTAGAGCCTTATGCCACATTTTCATTGAGATTGAGTGTTTTCTCAATGGGAAACCCCTATGTGTAGGTGGTTACATTGATTGGGTGGAAATTTTGGCCTTGGAAATTCTTTCCCCCTTATTGGCAATCTATTTGATCACCAACTAAAATAGGAGTTGGTTGTCAACAAGATAAAGGATTATATGAATTTTATGTTCTAATGCTTATAGTATTGTTGAATTACTTGATTATTAACAATGTTGCTAATTTACTTAATTTCCTACATTATTGTTGATTTTATTTTCATTATAGAATTGTTAATTTACTTGAATAATTATATAGGGTTGAATTGATTGTTTTAAAGAAGAAAACAATACCTTATTAAGTAACACGCTCCACACCAGCTATGATAGGTGGATTTGTTACAAAGTGGTATCATAGCCCCAATTTCTCATAAAATGGTGCCTCTTGGAGAAGGAGTGTCTCTTGAAATTAGTTGAAATTTAAATATTGTAACCTTTGTTGAAGAGAATATTGAATTTTATTGGGCTACACTCAGGGAAGGGATTCTTGGTTGAAGAGAATATTGAATTTCATTGGGTTACACTTAGGGAAGGGATTCTTGGTGATATTTTTCTTGTATTGATTATTAGTTTAGTTATTTAGTTTTCCTTTTCTTTTTCCTTTTCCTTTTTGATTTTTCTTTAATTTACTTTGATTTTCTTGTGTGTTTGTTGTTATTTGTTGTATAGAATGGTTTTATCTTCATAAATTTAATAATATTTGTGAATGCATTGCTTCTACAATAATATAATGTTTTTTCCGCATTTATTACATTTATAGTACATGCACAATTCTAGTGGAAGATAAGAGAGATTTTTTTTACTATTTAAATGAAATCAATATTAATTAATACATTGACATTATGATGCATTCATGAAGTAGATTCTTTTCTAGAAAATAAATGTAACTATAAAATTCATAACAATAATTGAATTTTTGTTTTGCCTACACCCACCCACCCTCCCATCTAATTGCTAAATCATATTGTGTATTTAATTGAAATTAAAAGAAATGAGAAGAAATTACTTTATATAAAAAAAATTGTGCATTTATTTTCCTAGGAAACTCATTAAAATTGTGTCCATTGGATATCTATACCTAATTCAAAAATAATTGGAAATGCACTCAAATTGGAAATATGAAGTGTCCCTCTCCTCAAAACCAAATGAAATTCAAACCTAGATATACTACCAAAAAATAGTTTCATATCATCAACATTTTCACCTTAGAAACACAATTGTGTTAGCCATAGAAGTATATTCTAATGATAATAGTCATTTACTTTATAGAATGCATGGTACTAATTTGGGCCTCATGCCCTAGATTGAACAATATATATGCAAGTGTGTGAATGATAGTAAACCATGAAAAACTTTATACATATAGAAACCATATATTAAATGCAACCATGTATGAGGTTGGTTGTTCATAAAAATCAAGGATTACAATGAGAGAACCATCCTTAACCCATCAATAAGCTATCCCTAGTCAACTACATAGAATCCAAGATAGGACTTTGTACCAAAAGGCATAACAAAAGAGAGTTGATGCCATCCAAATATATACTATGACTACCCCATCCACTTGTGGAGAAATAAGGGTAAAAACTCAGGAATTCATTTAAACAAGTTAAGAAATAGATAGAGCTTAGGTCACCTACAACCCTAATCCAAGGGAGAGTCAATCCAAGTCAGGTCAAGTGCATCCATAATATGAACAAGATAAGACTATAAGAACTCACATCCCATTTATATTCACAAACTTATGGTTTTGGGGGGAGGCTTGGTGATGGGGATGAAACCTAGGCCTACTGATGGAATGTGAAAGAGGGTTCATGCACTAGCACAATATTGGAAGTTACCCCAAATCTGATTGAAAAACAATAAACAATTACCTATAAATAAATCCATGGACCATGCCTAGACAAATGGGATGGTTAAATCATTAGAATGAAATATGAAGGACAACCATCTCTTAATGGTGGAAAGTGGAACCATTACATGTGAATAATCCAAGCCCATCACCCTTCGACCATTCTTCAATCTTTATGAAAAACACCAACCGATATTCTTCAATCCTTCAATCCAAGAGCCATGGTGTGGAACCAAAGGGTAACATGGCCATATGATTTTTCCAACTATAAATTCTTGTATGGAGTTGTATGATCCTAATGTTGTTTTCATTGAAAATTATACCTTTTATTATTGAATATTGGTGCAAGTGAAAAGTAATGGTAGGTAGGAAATAACACATTCTTTTGTTTTATTTTGTGTTGATTAAAGTGCCAACTATATGTGTGTGTGTGTAAAATACATACATACATGCATGTGTGTGTGTGTAGAATTTTATATGTTATTGTGGTAGTATAACCCCTAGTTGAAAGACTAGGATTTATTACTCCTTGGTCGACTGGCCTTGGAATAAGAATCATAATCTTATTATATTTGGTGTCACATCCCCACTGTGTGCCTTGTGATGATGCACCTCTTAAGGGTGTGCAACAAGACAACATTTCTCACTTGGATGCTCGACACCACCGAGGATACTTCATCCATACTACACTTCTTCACTTGGAGCATAACCATACTCTTTCCTAGGAAACCAACAAGTCACACTCCTACTCTAGTGAAAATATTGAATACTTGGACATTTGTTAACAAATTTAACACTTAGTCATATTTAAGCATACATCCATGAACATGAGAAGCCAAGAGAACAACAAAAGAAAAACAAGAGAAACATAGATATATTGAGGGAGACAAAAACCATGCCTAACACCTAGATAAGTATTTGTTATTGTGAAACAATTAAAACATGAGCACTATCGGCTCGGTTTACAACTTTGGCAGAGTCAAAAGACTCACCTCACCTCACTGAGACACTCAAACATAGATTTTTCACACAAGGAATCACTGTCACAACCATCTCTGCAACCTCTCGTGGTGCACTTCAAACGTGCCCTCAACCACAGTCTTGTTGTCTCTTCGTTTTCATAGAATTCACATATTTCATTTCTGCCTCACACCTGAATCCAATAGACCCACATTTTTTAGACTTACGCAAAACCAACCCAAGATAATTTTTCCAAAATTTTTCCAACAAATCCACCTTAATGCAACACAAGTCCTCCCAAGTGGACCAACTTATCCCCTTGAGGGAGCTGGACCTATTCATATACCTCTGAATCATAGAGATATTCTTGCTCTCATTGTCTTACAAACTCTTTCCATGGTTTTGAACCCTTGGTCTCTTATAAGGACTCTAAATCTCACCATCATAAATCATCGTGTCCTTTAGGGTTGTCAGACCCCTTCCTGAACCCATGTCCAAACAAATCGTCATGACCCTTCATGGACCCAATCACCAAAATGAATCATCGCACCCTTCCTGGACCTGGTCACCCAAACAAACCTATGTGCTCATCAACAATCATTCCCCTTGGGACCGACACACCCAACCATGGTGCACCCCTAATACCAACGCACCCCAAAATCTTGGTTTCTTCATACTTGAGAAATCCCCTTGGTGTATTTGTCACCCAGGGAATTCACTTTCCCAACTTAGGTGCCAAAGAAACTCCAAGTTTAATATCCTTGAGGATTTGGGTGAAGGTATTCGTTCACATTTAAAATAATACCTTACATCCCCCCCTACCTCAAGTCATTGTTGTACTATAAAACATCGTCAAAATCCGTGATATCCAATTCTACTCCTTAACTTGTGCTTCCGTTGAAACCAAGTGTGGTGGAAACCCCAAGTTTCGTCCTAATATGAAACCCCAAATTGTTACAAAGTGGTAACCCCAAGTTTCCCTATGAAGTAGAAACCTCAAGTTCCCACAAATCAAACTATACTACACCCAAGTCTGCATTATTTGTTTCCTGAGTAAATGTGATCAGTTCACCCAAATCCAAGGATGAAAGTCACCGAACCATGTTGTAGTCTCTCATTGTGATGTTGTGTCCTTGTTGTTTTTTGGTTCTTGTGCTTCTTCACTACCTACTAAAATGGATTTTTGCCCACTTCACTTCAAAATTTCACGTAATTGTTGAACTCTTGTGATTTTGCTGCTACACCCATTCTTCAACGAACTCTTCCATGTCTACGCAAAATGATATAGCCTTAATTATTGCACTAGTTGGGTAGCTAGTTCTTTCATCACATTTAGTTCCTGAATTGTTCATCTCCATATCCAAACTTAGTTTATTCTGTCGGATATATGTCACTCTGTTCAAATCCAAATACTAAGGAAAGTGTCCATTCTTGCCTCACCATTGTTTCCATCATCTGATATTCATTAAGGAGATCAGATGCAATTTCTAAGAGTTACACTTTGAACCTACTAGCACATTTGTACTCTTGAACCCCTTGTCATGCTACTGATCTCACCAATGTCATGAACTAGTTGAATGGATAGTCCATCTGTCACACTCCTTGAGACTGCACAACCTCATGCAGAAAATAGGCACTTCCTTTCACAATTTAGTCCATCCAAACAAAAACACCATACCAAGGCAAGTTCATCCCTCACCTTGTTTCACTATGAATTCACCCCAAAACAAAGTCTTATGTGGCAACTTGAATCCATTGTCCACCTCATGGCACAATTAGCTAATCTTATCCAATAACTACACATCTAGACTACCTTTTCCCCACTACTTCATCACCATCCATGATGCTACATATACCTTTGTATTCCCTTGAGTGGTTAGGCTCCACCCTCAACCATGTTTCCCAAAGAAAGAGAAATGCTCATGTCCAAGTAATTTCTTCATGTTGCAATCCACCTGTCCCTACAATACTCCAAACAAAGGCAAGTCCCTAACTTGTCTCCTTTCATCAAGTCATCTTAATGTAACTCAACATTTGCGATGACTATGAACAACATGTCCACACTCCTCAAACATCCCAAAGAACTATCCAAAGTGTTCTAAGTAGAATGAGACACCTCAAAGAACTTCCATGCCTTAGGAAGGTTAAAAACAATACTTTTCCAAACTCAACCAATGATCCCCACTGCATCTATGATTCATTGCATAATCGTCCACAAGTCACCAAGTTTTTCATTTCATGATCCAATGTCCCATACTAAATGCGAGTGAACATAACCCAAGTCACTTGGTCTATTTTCTTCCAATTCAGGTTGATTTCCAACAATTCTTGGTCGACTTCTTTGCTAACTCCATCTGTCTCATGGAACAAAACTTCCTTGCACCTGTTTCAAGCATCCAAACTTTTGTACTGTTGTCACAACTATTGATTCATCACATGACCAAATGAATCTAGTTAAGGAATGAAACAACAAGGCACCTCACCGATCTTCTCAATCTCAACATGTATAGATTTCAGTACCCACATCACCATAACGACCTATCTAACATTCCTCATCAAAGAGTGAGGAAAATTACCCAAGCCATCTCCACAACTACATCCAAATATTCTCAAGTCCACCATAAGAATCATCCAAGCATGTCTCCCCAAGCTCTCTACAAAGTCACCTCATCAAGGTGGTCCAACTACTACATGATTTCTTTGAATCTGCACCACTTGAGTCACCGTCAAGACTTTCAATTCTCATGGTGGAAATGGATTTCACTTGAACCACCAAGTCATCCAACTTCCCTCCAAAGAAATCATTGCAACAATTATAAAATGAAAGAACTTGAAACCAACCATACCTTTCCAATGATATCCTTCATTGCAACCATGTTCTAAGTCTGATATCTTGGACCTCTTTTTTCCCAAGAACTGACTCACAAAAAAAAACCTTCTCAACAAGTGTGCCCCACCACAAATATTATGAATGAAAGAGTGGTGAAGAGCACCAAACAACTTTGATACCATCTAACATTGAGATAGTGGTGTAGAGATCACCGACCCCTTCACCAAAATTTATAATGAATCCTCTCTGATACCATATATCGTTGAGATAGTGGTGAATAACTCACCAACCCCTTCATCAAAATTTGCAACGAATCAACTCTAATACTATATGTCACATCCCCATAATGTGCCTTGTGATCGTTTACCTTTTGAGGGTGTGTAAAACAATGATGTTTCTCACTTGGATGCTTGTCCCCGCTAAGGATACTTTGTCTGGACTACAAATCTTCACCTATAGCATACCCTTACTTAATTCTAGGATACTGATGAGTCACAATACTACCCTACTGAAACCCTTGTATAATTAGACATGTATTAATAACTTTAACACTTAGTCATATTTAAGCATACATCTATGAACATGAGAAGACAAGAGAACAAAAATGAAACAAACAAGAGAAATGTAAGACACCCAACCCCCTAAGTACCCTTTTAAGCGATGGGATATTAATTTTTCACCTTTTTTGAACCTCCTCAAATCCATTTAAAAGGGACGTCATCATCTTCTACTTGCCCATATGTTTCCAACGATTATGAGTTTTCTCAAAACAAAACTCTAGATAAAAAATTATGGCCCTTTGAAGTTTTTGTATTTTCAATGGCTAGAGAGATTTGTACCCCCATGATGCTTCCATGTGGACTCCAAATGACCCATATCATTTGACATGGGATTACATGTCATTATTTGATTACGTGGAACCTGCCACACAATTCGCCAGGCATTAGGCCATCAGGACCTCGAACCTTTACACACCTAAACCTGTGGTATGCATTCTCCTAAGATCTGATTTAACTAGGTGTTGACACATATATGTCAGGAATTGGATTTGTTACTCCTGATGATGTCATCTCAAGACATCATCTCTAGGGACCTAAACCCTTTTACATTTATTGAAAGCCCCAAAACTCTTGATCCAGGGTGAGCTTGGATTCAAGGTACGAAGCCCCATCATAAGGCGCCACCTAACCTTTAATCACACCGTGGCACATAATTATCGAGAACCAATATGAGATGGAATATCACACACATGGCCCTATCCTATAATTCCAATTTTCTATACCATGACATGACACATGGACACCGTCATCATGTGACATGTGGCACAATTTTCCCCATAGAGACATGCCTAAAAATGCTAAAATCACTAGACATGTAGTACGATCACCTGGTGACACATGGACTTCCCACATGGATTGGAGTGGTGTACATGTCATCACAGTGCCAAAGTTCTTCCCAACAAGGTATTGACACTTTTCCACTCTCAATTCGTTAATTGATATCATTTGGTGTCATCTCGGATCCTTCAGTAATTGGTTATCGACAAATTTCGTAAGTCCTATTTCCTGAAATCTCTTGATGGACAAGATCTGAGATACAATTGGAATTTTGGGTCACATGGACCTATGTGTTCATGCCACCTATAATGACACATGGAACCCATACCACTCGAAACATGAAACTCATTTTCCACCAGACCCTTCATCCAAATATGCAAAATCAAGGTGACACATGGGACCACTGTGGGGTGACATCTGGCCCTCTCTCATCATGACACATTGTGCCACTAGGTAATCATGGACATTGGGATTGCTCCCCCTTACCCTCCTCCTATAGACTAAAACTCTCGTAGTCCACCATCTGGTGGTTACAAGATACTTAATTAAGTTAACCCCATAATTAATTAAGGTAATCCCACTTTATTATGACTATCGAAGATCTACGATGAAGATCTCTTGGCCAATAGATATGATGAATTCTAGGGCTCCTATGATATCTCTGGTGTGGTAGTGGCTTAAGGGATCAGATGGTGGAGATTATCTCATCAATCCCTATATTTAAAGTTCTCATCTCGACATATTTTGTATCGCGACACTTTCCTTAAATCTTGTGACCTAAGAGTCCCTGAGGTCCTCTCTCCAGGGATTACAAGGTGATAAAGGACTGATAATGATGGCGTTATGACCCCTAATATTCACCACAATATGTATGGCTTAGATATGTTTCCTCCCTAGATATGGTGGCTCAGGTTTAAGGTTCTCTTTCGAAGGCTTGAGCGTAACCGGGGTCCATACTCAAATTTCCAGTGAATCAAATGTTGGCAAGTGCCAATCTCTTGACGTCCTTTCTACCATACTGGTGTGATATGTCTCTCTTGAAGTCACCCTCTATCCCTTTTTGCATTTTTATTTATAATTAAAGTTTTGTACTTAGTAATCCCATGGTTCTGTACAATGTCATTTTTCGAGGGTTCCTAACTTATCTCGCTTAGGTTCCTACTCCAGTCACCATGGTGACAAGCCTTTTGCAGAACCTCCAATCGAGGATTTGATTCCTTGTGAGTGTACAATGTTATGGAAAGGGAAATATATGGTGTTGATCAACCTTCTTGGCTCTTTGACACATAGACAATATATTTATTTCATTGTCAATACATGGTATCCACTTTTAACTATGCAAGGTATGCACAATACTCCCTATCCTACAATCATCCAAATGAAAGGATTTGTAGATTTAACAGGGATCAATATAATTATTCATGCATGGACATATATAACACAATTACAAACATCCAACCACACATTTCAATTCAATTACATAGAGTGTGGAGATAGTTATCTATTTACAGGATGTAACCACCTAAATTGATTGTGGGTGTTCTCCTTTCCACCCAACTGTAGGATCTGTATGCTCAGTCACTTCGATAGAAGGACACCCCCATGACAAGCCATGATACCACTAGGAAATCTCTCTCTCTTTGGTTCTCAAAAACTTATGAAGGACACTGCCCTTCACATCTCTATGGAAAGTATTCTCTCACACCCAGCTAGCTCAAGCCTCAATGAGGTTTTTCAAATACCTTCCTAATATCAAGTTCGCAGCCTTATGAGCTTAGGTTGGGTTTCTGGATTTTCCCATATAAGACTTAAAGCTCCAATTATTTTCATGTTATTTTGTTTTTATAGAGTCCATCCTCTTTCTCCAATCCAAACTCTCTCTTCTAAAACTTTCTACTAGATCTCTTGTGTACCCTCGTGTGCTTCTCTTGCACATATCACTTTGGAAGGTTCTCAACATGTCCCCTTCCTTCTATTAGAAGGAAACCTTTCTAGGTCAATCTGATATGTAGAAATGGTACCCTGTGGTACCTTTGGCTGCTATTTTAATTCGTCCTAGCCAGGTCTTCCTTACCTATAATAATTGAGGATGGTTGGTTGCTCAACCACCATCCCTTCCTCATTAATTGATTTTTCTTGAAATTTGGGAGGAGGAAATTAATTTGAATATCTCATAATCAAATATTATTAGCAAGGAGACTTGGGTCATTTTTTTCATGATGAACCCTCTCTATTTTTCTTCACTCTTTTCCCTAGTGGTTTCATCACCAGTACTTCAAGGCTTCACCCCCACAGTCAGTTGTTGGAAATATTAATTAAAACAATAATACATTTACATAGTTCACATGCCATGGCATGGAAATCATTAACTACTACTAATTACATATAATTAAGGGTTTAGGAATGGGGTGTTACAATCCCGTCCCCCTTCAAAGGAACATTGTGCTTAGTGTTCTTTCTCAGTAACACCTATCATGCCTTTATTCTTCAACTACTTCATCATAATCCATTTTGTTGATTTGGTCCTTTCCCATATTCTTGGCATTTAGCACATGCCTATGACAATTTCAAACAACAAGCATATTAATTTCCACTTTGGTGCAAAAATATTCCAATATTCCATTATTGTCCATAATTCAAGAGGAAAACATTCAACATAATACGTATATGTGCAGGTTCATGGATTTACATCCATGTGGTTGTCATTTGTGCTTGGATCACTATTTTTCCATTACATAACCATTTTTTGCATGATCCCAACCATCATTCTACAAGATTCATTGAAGTATCCTCTTCCTTGCGGTCACTCACCTTCCATGTCCAGGCT
>ML791091.1:0-22067 GCA_009831015.1 Picea engelmannii | reverse complement strand
CTGATAAGAAATATTACTAAAATTCATGACATACTGATTATTACAGAGAATACATTAAATATTGAATCCTCTTACCAAGGGACGATATTCATAACCCCCTTCGGCATGCCCCTTCTCCCTACAATGTTTTTGGGTTGTTGTTAATAAAAGTCTTATATTTTACAAGCCTCTACAATCATAGCAAGGGCAATAACATTTTCCATCGCCCCTCGCCTCTAATTCCACTCTTAATCGAGCAAGCTTCCTGTCATTTTCGTTCATTGTGACAAATCCTTGTCCTAACAAGTAATTGTCTTACCTACACCATACCAAACATTAAGTTGTCAATTTTTTATATTTTGGCTACTCCTTTCGATTATTATATGTTTATTTACAATGACCTACATCTTTATAATAAGTTCAACATCTTTATAATAAGGTGATCATATGTGTAGAGGATCAACATCATGACGACATAGATAACATCTTTATAATAAGGTCATATGTGTACAAATGTTTTCTTTATATAATAACGACATATACACCTAACATAAGTTTAGGGTTAGTATTTATGTATCTTATTAGTCCCTACTAAAGCAGGGAATATAGCAATCAATTACTATCATTTCACCGATTAGGGTTGAGTTTCAAGAGCAATTCCATATCTTTATCAATGAAAAGAGAGAGAGCAATTATAGCTACAATTGAAGGGAAAAGGGTATGTGGATTCCATAAACCTAGAATATTATGGAATCCACATACCCTTTTCCATAGAATATACTAACTATATCCAAAAACCAAAGACATGAAATATGGTACTACACATATTATATAAATATATTATCAAGGAAAAAATAAGCTAAATGCAATTTGGACATTTGAAAAAACAATTACAAGTTAAATGAGTATATCAATAAAAAATAAAATAGTAACCTTGCAAGTTCAAAATCCGAGCTATGTAGATCTAGAATTGGATTTGTTCAACTGGTGGGTGACGGAAAAAATAAACAACTCAAAAAAAATCCAATAACAGTGTCGCAACTATAGCAATTGTGTCGCAAAGTCTCTTAAAGTCACGTATATAGAGATAAAATAGTCAACTAGCCGTTAACACCGACCAATGAGATAGGCAAAATTTTCATCGCAATTGCCACAAAATTTTGTCGCTATAGCGACGAAAATACTGACTAGGTTAAATTAAGATTTTTGTCGATATTGCGACGAACGTTCATGGCAATAGTGACGAAAATCCCTATTTAAAAAAAATATGAAACTAGTAGAAGCGTGGAAAATTTTCGTGGAATAATATGACCATATGTAGTAGTGCCCTGACCTCATCATTAAAGTCCACTTTTACATAATGTAGCTGATTAGTAACCATATTAAATTCATTTAAATGATATGAAATAGACCCACCTTTCGACGTCTTCATATTAAATAATAAGTTCATTAGAAATACCTTATAAGATGTCGAGGTTTTTTCAAACAGTTTATCCAATGCATCCATCAACTCCTTCCTTGTCTTTTCTTTTGAAATATTGAAAGCCACTGATGTTGCCAGGATCAGTCGTATCATTGCTAGTGCCTTTCTAATAAGAACCTCCCATTCTTCTTCCTTCATGGTTGTCGTCTTATTTTCTATTTCACCTAATGGTAGGAATAGATCCTTCTGATATAAATAATCTTCCATCTACATATTCGATAATTGTTAGTTTTGGTTGTTAAATTTATCGACCCAAAACTTTCCATCTTTTTCCATTGTTCCCACTCGAACCGGGAACCCTCTTTTCCTACGAGTTAATTTTTTATCTGATACCAGTTGTTAGAAAAGTAGAATCATGGATTAATAAAATAAAACAAATGTGGATATAAAACTCAAAAGATACATAATACAATAGAGACACAGATATATGTGGTTCACCCAGTGTGGGCTACATCCACCAGATAAATTGTCAGGTCCTTCCTTTTTATTATCCAACAAAATGAAGGGATACAACCTACATCACACTCGCTATAACTTCCTCTTATTTCTCTCACAATCTCCCCTCTCAGAATACAATATTTTCACTCATACACAACTGTAATACAATTCCCTCATAAAAGAGAGTTTCCTTCTAGGGAAAAAAAGCCCTAACATAACTTCTACCATCACATCTACGACCTTATAATGAACGGTCTATATTGACTACGAAATTAAAATATTTTACAAGACAATTTTCCCAAAAATAAATTCTCTCTAGGGCCCGCTGGCCCCCATGCCCCCCAGTCGGGGGAGTAGGTCCCCCTTGAATCCCCAACGGAAGGGGGATAGGCATACTTTCATATAAACCAAGGAGATAATCAGGCTCCACAACCAACACATTATTTTCATTTACTTTGTCCAACTCCATAGAAGTTGAGTATGCGCGCAACTGTATCTCATGTGTAACACTTGTCTAAAAGTTGTGTAACACATTCACTGGAGGTTTAACAACACTAGGTCAATATGGCTTAATTCTTGTGCATGCTCCTTCATTTATGTCACTGGGAACTCTATCGCCTTTGATAATATCTTCATGATGTGCGTCTATGTTGATACTGATGGTAGTTATGATGTTGACAGTCGTGACTTTTTTATCTTTGTTTTTATCTCCATTTTTTTTTATTTTGTTGTTCGATATGGCATTATTCTAGTTCATTCCAAAATATGGTACAGTGTATCTCTATGTGCCCGCATATTCATGGGAATTTCTTATTATTTCTCTACATCTCACAAAAATTCTTCTTCAGTTACTTCTTTGACCTGATCCCCGATCTTTTCCAAGTCATACTCATTCAAGGCTTGGATTTCTACTTGTTTGAAGGATTTCCTCTTCTTATTTGTATGCGTTGAGCACTCCTTAGGGTGTTGTTTTTTTTGCAGAAAAGTATGTGGTGCTATTTCAGTGTCTCCTGCACCATTCCCTTGTTCTTCATGTTCTTGTTTTTCCTCTTGATCCTTCTCTAGTTGTTGTGTCTCCTTTTTCATTGTTTCGGTCACTAGGGTTTTCCACTATGCTTCCTATTCATTGACAATATATTTGACATTTTTTTTTTCATTCTATAGCTAGTGGGAAGCCACTATTGATTTGGATCCCTCTTTGCTTGAACATACATGTGGTGTTGCACTACCTTGAATCACACAATTTCTTCGTATGCTTCAACCATCAGGGGTAGAATGAATAGTGTGTCTTCAATGCATTTCCAGATTGTTTCCTGATAGATTTAGAAGGTGATGTTGTTATCCAACTACTTGTTCTCATGTGCAGTAGTCCACAAAGATATATATATTTCTTCCAGGAATGGTTTTTGCATACCTTCCAGGAAATGGGTTTCTTTCGGCTCCCTCCATGCAACTAATGCAATTAAAATCAACAACAAATAATAGTGAAAATTTGTTCCTTTCTCTTGTGCTTCCATGAAGTCTATTAAGAAAGTATTTACTAAGAATGTCTCCCAGTTCATATGGACTCCTATTGCACACTTCTTTGTTGTTGTTATTACTCCTGCTGGCACCTGATCTCTATTGCACTTCCTTAATAACTTACAAGCCAACACCTGCATCACAACCCTGAAAAAATCATCAATGATGTTTCTTATGTCCAATCTGCGTGCTCCTCTGCTTCTTCCATATTTTTCCTTTATTCTTTTTGCTAGTGATTTCTCATGATTCTTATCTATGAAGAGAGGTAGTGGGCCTTCCCCTGTTGATGTAAATCTTATAATCTTCGAAATGAGTTGGGTTTCAGTTGACACTTCCCTGTCCAACCATAGGAACACTATATGGATGCAACTTAATAAGAACTTGACGAAGATGTTGATTGATGCAATTCTACCAAAATGCGGGATCTCCAATAGGTTTAATATGTTTTTTATTTGCAGTCTTGTGGCCCATTTTTGCGGCTCAACTGTGATTATAAGTTAATCTTGGATGGATGATGTTCGTAGGCCATTTTGTGGCAGTAACTATGGAAACTTACATAGATCTACCAAATCGTGGTCTGAAAACCTTCGGTTTCCTACCACGCCCAAGATATATTATTCTATAGTGACCCCATGTGAAATCACTGGTGTAACCAAGTCATACTTAGGCTCCTTCTACAGTTTGACTTGATTTTTTGTAGGATTTCTAGGTGCAACATACGTTCTGGGAAAGTTGATTGGGTTTGATGCCTCTGCTCTTGGGGTTTCTTCTTATACTGGTGTTGTTTCCTTCTTAGTGTGTGAATTTTTTGTTTTTGATGTGGATTCTCCCACCTTTGGTTTCACCATGACTTTATTTAACTTGTCCCTATTTTCAACTCACTCGGCTCTCTAAAAAACACTTTTGGATTCCTATTTTCTTCGACTATTCACGCAAAAATAACCCTTTCTCATCACCCCCTGTTCTAATTTTATAGGTTGTTTCCAATTGTTATCTTCCTCTTCACACCCAAAATTCGCAGTCCCATATGATTGTATCTTCATTCAATTCCTTCCATATTTTGTATTAAATTTGTATATTTCGATAGATCATGGTCTAGATTTGTCAGCATGTAAAAATATATTTGTCTCTCGTCATTTATGACTACGTGTTCTTGTCGAATTTCCATTATAATTTCTCTTTAATTCTTCCAGTGTCTTCTACACAAGTATTTGTCCCTTTTCTTCAATTCTCCTTTCTGCATGTACTTCAATTTTCCTTCATGTCTGTGACATTTTCATATTCATCTTTGACTCTTTGAACAATGCCCAATTTAGAACATTATTTCTTCAAATTTTAAGTGTGGCTTGCCTCAAGATATTTTATTGTTTTTTCTTTTATTTTTATTTTCCTCTATAATACAATAAAATACAAATACTATGGTACACATAATGCGCACTCAAACTAGTGTGCGAAAGCACAACTCACCCTATACAGTTTCATTCGACTACCATTTACCATCCCTTCCATGGATTCCCCATTCAATTTCTCCAACTGAAAAACACCTCCTTCTATCACAATTATTATCACATATGGACCCAAACAGTGAATTTGAAACTTTCCAGGGTGCTCCAAAAAATTGTTATCATAGAGAAAAACTAAGTCTCCAATTTGGAACTTCTTTTGTTTAATATGTCTATCATGCCATTCCTTTTCACACATTTTATAAACTTGTTGATGAAATTGTGGGACAAATTGGTCTTCCTCTAGTTCCACTAATTTTGATAGTATTTTCTCTATTGCACCATAATCTATAAGATTTTTCCACGTGGAAACGCACACACTCCGCACAATGAACTTTGTAGGAATAATTGCTTCCTGGCCATATGCTAATTAGAATGGTGTCTGTCTTGTCACCCTTTTACATGTAGTCTGGTATACCCATAGTATTGCAGGAATCCTTAAGTCCTATCTATATTGATTTGAATTGCATATCTTCGTTGGTGCATTCTCTAGGATCTTGTTAAATGATTCCACTATTTCGTTTACTTGAAGATGATAAGGTGTTCTCTTCTTGTGATAAATCTAAAATAATTTTGTCAAGGAAACAATTGTTTTATTCGAAAATCATGTTCCCTGATCACTCATAAGGATTCTTGGGAATCCAAACCTTGTAAAAACATTCTCAAATATAAATTGTACAATAGTCTCCTAGATGCAATCTCTGATAGGTTCTACTTCAGCCTATCGATTCAAGTAATATGTCATAGTAATTATATATCTTCCTCCTGACCTTTTTGTTTGTGGGTTGATCAGTTCAACGAAATCAATTTCCCATTTATCAAAATACGGAAATGTAACCTAAGGTACTAAAGGCATATCCTCTCTTATGGATGGCTTCCCAACTTGTTGATAGACATCACAGGTCTGAAAAAACTCTTTATCATATTTATGTAGGGTGGACCACCAAATTCCTACGTGAGAAATATTATGAATTGTCACTTTCCTTGCATAGTGGCCTCTCACAATTCTTTCATGTACCTTCGATAGTATCATAGACCTCTAACACTCCAATAAACATGGTCAAAGAATACCATTTGTGCTTAATTTATACAAATTCTTTGCTATGAGTTGATAATCTTCTTCCTTTACTACTAATTGTTTCTTTTTCACAGTTGTAAAGTCATGTGGGGATACTCTTGTTCTCAATAACTGGATAATATATGTAAAGTAATCATCGACCATATCTATTATGAACAAGTGTGCATGTGTTAGAATGTCATCCAAATTTCCTACATCTTCCCTTGTTAGTATGTGCGATAAATGATCATGTCCTAAGTTTAATTTTTTTTTGTTTCACAATCACTTGAAAATCATACTCTTTAAATAATAACATCCATCTGGATATCTTCCCACCCAACATTGTCTTATTGATTACATATCTTAGCTCAGAATGATCTGTGTACATATTGAAATGTGATCCTAGTAGATAATGTTTAAACTTCTATAGTGCATACACCATTTCCAGTCTTTCATGCTCTGTAGTAGTGTAATTATGTTCCGCAGTGGACACATTTCTGATGGAAAATGCAATGGTATGATCCAAACCTCCTTACCTTGGATGAGCTAGAACTGTATCTAAGGCTAAAGATATGGACATAGAATTCCTTCTTCCAATCTAGAAATACTACAATTGGTGCGATAACCAATTTTTGGTTCAAGGTATCCAAACTTTGTTGGCATTCCTTGTTCCATTGAAACTTGACCTCCTTATTTAAAAAAAATTCTAGTGGGCTTGTGATTTTCACGTATCCTCTAATCAAATTTCTATAGTACCTCGTATGACCCAATATTGCTTTCACTTTTCGCACTGAAGTAGGTGGTGTAAATTCAACAATAACAACAATCTTCACAGGATCAACCAAAAATCCTTGTTTACATACTACATGACCCAACATGATTCCAAATGGTGCGCAGAAAACACACTTATTCAAGTTTAAGGAAATTTGGAACTGTCTACATCTATCAAACATCAAGCATAGTATTTCAACATTGTATTTTAATAAACAGAACATTTTCCAATCATCCAAATATACTTCTAGAAATTTATGAATCAATTATTTAAAGGATCTGACAACAAATTGAGAAAATATTGTTTGTTTATTGTTCAACCCAAAAGGGATAAATCTATATTGATAACATACCCATTTTGTCGCAAAAGTTGTCTTATGTCTACCGTCATGTGAAATCTTAATCTAGTGACATGCAAAGAATCCATCATTAAATGAGTAGGCTTATTGTCCTCCTACATTCTTCAAAACATCATCTATAAATGACGTAGGAAATGGGTCATGTACACAAGCATCATTCAACTTCTACAAATATACACAAATTCTGATTCCACATGTTTTCTTGTCCTAAATCACCATTAGGTTGATCCATTCTGACTTTGGGACTAGTTTAATAATCTTGTCTTCCATCATCCTTTCTATTTCTTCTTTCACTTTCTTCTTGTATACTAGGTTCAATCACTACGATATCTGCTTCATTGACTTCGCATATAGCTTCAAAGGCATATGCATTTCCCCTAGCTCCCCAACAATCCCTTTCATTTCTAAAAATGTAGTCGGGAAAAGGTACTGGTACGTGAACAGTAAATCAACAATCTTCTTGATAGTTTATTCATTCCAGTAATCTCCAATGTTTGCGAACTTGACATTATCCTTTGTACAAATATTCACTTTCCACATTTGCGACGACTTTTCATACTCTGCAGATTCAAGTTCGAGACCCTCTATTGGGCACTCTCCTTCTGTTTCTGGTATTTTCAAATTTCTTAGTTCTTCGTCCTCCTGGTCTCCTCTAGCAACATTATAGAATTCCAAAACCTCTTGAACATTTGTAGAATACTTGGCGCACAACATAAGGGTACTGGTATCCTCAAGTCTTATAATTTAAAGATCTTTTTCTTGATATCCTAGAGAGTTGTGTCTACCGAAGGGGTATCGTCTTGAAACTTGAATGTTACCTTGAAGTTGCAAGTCAATTCTTCCCAATATGTTGTTCCTATGCATACCTCAATTTCTAAATACTAGTTCTTCAGGATAATATCCAAGGTGTGTAGAAACAAGCTCTCCCATTCATGCTTGGGTACTAAGCTCCATGTCGTAGTGCACTATGTAATATGACATGTAGGACAACTCAACCCAGTATACTTCTGTGCAAAATATTCAATTTATGTCCCGAACCTGACCTGTAACAGCCTTATAGATTGTTTCCAATTCTCTATTCTATTCTTATGCGCATCCCATTGTCTTGGAGGAATTTCTTTCACCGTGATGTTGAAAGATAGCAATCTCTATTGATATAGTATTTGCAATTCAAATTCTTATACAAAAACATCTACATATATTATTCCATCATACTTTGAAGGATCGCATACCTCAGCTCTAATCCAATGCAATGTGTGTGTAATACGAGAACATCTACTTGTAGATACTTCATGTAATCTTTGTTTCCAATGTCCCAGACCTTCTTCTAAATCCGATGGACAAGAAATGATACTTCACCAACTGAGTGCACCCTTAGAAGTAGGATTAGCATAGTCATCCATCCACATTGTCACATTATAAAGGTTATCGATTTATTTTCCCCTTTTTGGTTCCACATATCATCCTCCTTCTGTGGGATCCAATGGAACATTAATTATTAAGTCTGCTACTTCAAAGATAATTTGTCTCTTTTTCAGATCAATAATGTTCTAGTTATCAAAATCCCAATCAAGTCCAAGTAATGATGGGTAATGTTTAGTACCATCCACTATCTTGATTACATCAAAATTTATTGTGTTGCACACTCCATTGATGTTAACATCCACCCCTATCAATATTCCAATAAAAAACATCTTGTGTTGATTTTCTAGCCTCAACTAAATTGGTGACTAGAGAAACTTTGGTTTTCCCATCATTTCCCATGTATTATTCGGAATGATGTTCACATAAGATCCCATATCTAAGATGAGACTATCCATATCATAGTCTCCTACCCGTGCATTAAGTCAAAATTCTCAATTTTTCCTTTTCTTGCAGTATACCTGGTTAACTGCTCGTTGTGCACTAGGTGATTCTTTATCTTGTGTGCACTATTTGATCATCTCGCATAGTGCGTTGAATGCAGTTTCATCATTAATTACTTCAAAGAAACACTTTAACAAGCTTTTTTGGAGTACTTACCTTCTCAATTTTCCTTTATGTCATCGATTGGTCATAGGATGGAGGCATGTCATAAACCGATGGTTTTTGATACATAGGTTGTGAAGTCAATGCTACCCATTATGTTTATAGCAATTCCTTTCTTGCTTGCTTGTATGTGTGTCTCTCTCTTCGTGTCTCAAATGTAGAAGGAGGTTTTGGTGCTTTCCTGACCCACTGGTGAGTTTAAATTTCTTGTTTTGTCACATCAAATCCTATTCATTCTCCTCTACACGTAACTACAACTACTCTTGGTTGATCGTCATTGTCTTCTATTGTTATCATCTGAACATTCTGGTTCCTCTTTTCATTCCATTTATCCATCATCTACAGATAATATTCTGTCACATGATCGAACTATCTACAATATGTGTATGTGGTACAAGGATTCTGACAAGCTCATACTAAATGGTCGGGGTGGTTACAATTATAACATATAATCAATCATCTTCCTCTATTGAATCCTCCTCTTCCCCAACCTTTGAATCCTCCTCTTCCTCCTTGAGTGTAGCCCCTCATAGTGTTATATTGTGGTACTCCTCCTTCCAATCCATTTTCCCCTTTAAATATGTATTCATTCGTTATGCATTCTCTCATTAGATCAAGTGCGTAGAAGTCCTTTTTATCATGTCCTACAAACTTACAAAAATAACAAAATAAGTTCTTAGAAGTGCTCTGATATTTCTGCATCAAAGGAAAGGAAGTCGGGTGATGACCTGTCGTTCTTCATATGTCATAATATGCTCCTCCTCCTAGTGCCAAGGGATTCAGGGTTACTATAGACAAATAATCTTTAAAGACTAGACACTTGTTCATATGATGACCTTCATTTCTGCATGTGGTACACAAAAATTCTTTGTTCTTTGCTTTCCCTTTAGAAATCTCATGCAACTGAATTGTTAATTTTTCTAACTGCAACTGAACCTAAGCCATCCCTATGCCATTTTTTCCTACAGGGGATGTTTACAATTTCATGGAGATCTCTAGTACTTCTGACTCCGATGTAATATTTTGTTGCGTAAATGGGCATAGTATATGTGGCAGCAATCTCGTACTGAATCATTCTCTATGTTGCTAATATAGAATATTGAAGGTCAATCGATCCATCAATATCTTGAATCTATGGTCAAAATCACATACTAACTCATTCTACAACTACTTGATCCCTTTCAATTATGTAATACACTACAACTTAGACTTTTTTCATTTTTTGGAATTCATTTAACAAGTATTTCTTGATTCTACCAACATTATATCTTTTCCCACAGGTGCAGTGGAATGATACTTCATATACCAGAGTAACATGAGATCTTTGAATTTCATCACTAACTATGTGATTTATGCATCATCATGTTGGATGTTCTTCACAATCCATATTGCTTCATAGAGAAACAAGTGTTGTTCTGTATCTTTTGTCCCTAATCCGTGGAAGATAAGCATTCTCAAAGTGGGATCTACCCCTGCCATTTTACACTACGTAGTATTCTTCCTTGGTTTTTCTACTTGATTACGGGTTGTCACACTAATTCTAATACTATGACTACCTTTACTTCTCTCCTTGCTTCCTTCACTA
Organism: Picea engelmannii; assembly: GCA_009831015.1. Taxonomy (NCBI): domain Eukaryota; kingdom Viridiplantae; phylum Streptophyta; class Pinopsida; order Pinales; family Pinaceae; genus Picea; species Picea engelmannii. Next base: position 11,344 of record ML791091.1, on the reverse strand, counting down.
ACTACAAGTGCGCGCGACAAATTTTCAGACCTTGGAGACACACACAGGGTCAAGGTTTCTATGCAAAGTCTGACCCGAGTGGTGCTATTGGGATGTAATGGGTCTCCTTCTATTGCACTAATATCCTTTTTGTGTGGTATTCCTTCAATCTAGAATACTACACCAGTAAACATTTCCTCAACCTCACTTTGTTTCTCTTCTCTATCAGCCACAATCCCCTTCCTATTGTACCAAAATATTTTTCTACTATGCAACATTCCAATCTATTTTTTTGTCACACATTTGTCTTCTCTTGGAATTCTCAATCCATTTGTTCCTCACTCATTCATGCATCCCTCTTTTTCATACTCTCATACCATCCCCAAGTTACCCCCCAGTCGCCCTTGTGCACAGTAAGGTACCTAGCTACTAGGGTGATCAGATTCCAACTTTTAGCAACACTATATGACTAGGTACAATCTATAGAAAAATTAGTAATATAATCCCCCAATACACTATCTAGCCAGAGATCAATTACACGCGATATCTGGTTACTTATGGTATTAACTTGTTGGATCAACTCAGTGGTCCAACTCCTCATAACAATAGTGTGGAATGTTCTATTATTTTCAACTAACCTATGTAACCACTCAGCCAAAACTATAAGGAAATCAATAAATAAAATATCAAGTAAGTTTGTAAATACATACCTATGTAACCATTACTTTGAACGGATCCACAAGATCTTATTCTTATTTCTAGCAAGGTCGCGCTCCCCTAACTCTAACCATTTTTCAATATATTCCTTAGTCAACCTCCACATTCCCCTCGGTCGCAAATCCTAGTCCTAGAAATAGAACCATTTGTTGGCATGCATTGGCCAGAGACATGGTTCAACATGAGTTCACCAAAAAGACCTTCGTATATTGGCCCTTTTAGAATCAACCACAAGCATGTGAAGTCTCACCTAAGGTATATATGGGGACTGCAGGAACTAGGTTTCTATAGTCATGAAGGGATGGGAGGGAGTTCTCATAACCATTATACTTAGAAATAATTTCTTCTACCTTATATCATGTGTGCATAAACATAATAACATGTAACATATTCAGAATAATAGACATACATCATATGCACACAATAAATAGAACAACAAACACATCATGACACAAAGAGGGAATATTTAACATGGTTCACCCAAGATGGGCTACGTCCACAACGATCAACTTCTTATTATATCATTTAGAATAATCAATTACAAAATATGCGCACTCTACTCATACAACATTCCCTTGCCACTATCCTAACTCTCTATCTATCTCTATCACTCTTCACTCTTACATACTCACATACACTGCTCTCTTATATTTTTCTACTACTCTATCCAAAAATCCCTTACATATTTATACAATTACAATAGGGGTTAGTCCTTGTAAATGGACACAGAATTCCTAACGGATTCAATGATCTTCCTTACTTTACATGTTTGTTGGTCCCTGAAAGTTCTCCAAATCCTTCTTTTGTGCACGTTGTGAAGCTCCCAAAACTGGTCCCAAAATCCTATCCCAACAGGCCCCCAAAACTGATGTGTGGCTCATAATGAGCCAGACAACTCTTATACCTCACTCCCTTCAATGTCACAATTTCCTATTGGGACAAGATTTTGGGACCAATTTTGGGAGATATGCAATGTGCACAAAAGAAGGAAAGAATGTTGACGCACTTTTCAGACCATCGCGTGTGCAAAGGAAATAATACCATTGAATTCATTAAGCATTTTGGGTCCATTGACAAGGGATAAGCCCTATTTTAATCGTATTAATATGTAAGGGTTTTGGGATAAAGGTAGAGAAAGATAAGAGAGAAATGTAAGAGTGAAGAGTGACATATATAGATAGAGACATAGGAGAATGACAGGGGCATGATGTATGACTGCAGTGCACATATTTTGTAATTGATTATTCTCAATAATATAGTAAGAAGTTGACTATTTTGGATGTATCCCATCTTTGGTGAACCACATTAAATATGGCATCTATGTGTTATTACGTGATTTTTTTTGTTTATTGTGCTCCATTGATGTATGTTTGATATTTTGAATATGTTACATGTTATTTTGTTTTCGTGCACATGATATAAGGTAGAAGAAACTATTGCTAAATATAATGGTTATGAGAATTTCCTCCCATCCCTTCATGACTGCAGAAACCTACTTCCTACAGTCCCCATAGATACCTCGGTTGAAACTTCACCTGCTTGCAGGTGATGCTGAAAAGGACGGTATCTGAGGGTTTTGTTGGTCAATTCATGTTGAACCCTAAGTTTTCCCATTGCACACCAACAATATATGAAAAGATTCTCCACACTATGATAATCATTGTGGTATGTTGTTAATACCTAGACAAAGCCCCACGTCAATTTTAAAACCCCTTATTAAATTCTATAGATTGAACTATTACATGTTAGTGTTATAATTGTATGTAGGATAGCACCCTTCATTATACCCTTTCATTATAATTTTACCCTTTGTCTCCTACACACACACACACCAAGCAAACATAATATTAGGATCATCTCATCTTGTCTTTTGAATTGCATATATTGTACAATTTATGTTTCCCCCTCGAAGTGGACTATATTCATTGACTTTTTATCATTTTTAAGGTGTTCGATCATAATAATTTATATTAAGAGCATCAATTCTAGGGTTTTGATGCTTCAAGTGAATCATAGTAGAATTTTTTCTATAACTATTTTTCTTGGATGCTTCAGATAGCTCAATTTGGAGGTTACATAGGAGACATATAAAAGTACTTCTAGTACAAATTTCAAGTTTTGGGTCATTATACATTAGAGTATATAGCATGTGGAAGATAGGGGTTTTGACTCATCCCAAATTCAATTTTAAACGAATCATCTTGGTAGTTTTGCTACAATTTTTTCTATGGGAGGCTTCAAAAAGTAAAACTTATGGAGAATGAGGATACATGTCATAGTACAAATGTTAAAACTTTTGGTTTTTGGTTTCCTATATTTTAGGAGATATAGTCTATAGACCAAAAGGTTTGTGACTAACCCTGACATTCGTTATCTTGGCATTTTCACTATAATTTTTTTTTCAGTGATGTTTCAAAATCTAAAATTTTCAAAATCCCGAGTTGACATAGTGAATTACATGTGGAAATTTGTTTATATTTTTAATCATTATATTTTATGATATATTTCTTCTGGAAGTCATTTTTTTTGCACAAGTTATTCTCTAGTGATTTTAAGATATTTTTCAATGGTTAGCAAGCTCGTTTTTTATATTTTTTTATAGACATGTTCCAATGTCTTTAAATAGTATAGGATATATAAATAATAGGGTAAAACTATGGTTGGTGAAGAATAAGCACAGGAAAAAAACATGGTTTCATGTGGTTACTAGAAACACATTTTTTCACATGTTGAAAACCCATGTGTACTTGAAACCAACCTTAGAGAATAAAACTCGAGAGATACTACTCTCTAGTAAAAACATAGTAATATAAAAGAGTTGGAGCTCTAAGTATTAGATGGGAGAATCCATAGACCCGACCTGAGCTAGGAAGGTTGTGAGATTGATACTGGGAAGGTATCTAAAAAACCTCATTGAGGCTTGAGCTAGGTGGGTGAGAGAACATAATTAGCATAGGGGTGTGAGGGAGAGTGTCCTTCACAAGTTGTTAAGAACCAGAGAGAGAGGGATTCCCTAGTGATATCGTGACTTGGAATAGGGGTGGCCTACTTCTGAAGTGACTGAGCATGCAGAGCCTACGATTGGGTGGAAAGGAGAACACCCACAGTTGGTTTGGTTGGATACATAATATAAATAGATAAGCATATCCACACTCTGTGTAATTGAATTGAAATGTGTGGTTAAATGTCTATAATTATGATATATATGTGCATGTGTGAATAATGATATCGATGCATGTTAAATCAGTAAATCCTTAAGTTTGGATGAATATAGGATATTGAGTATTGTGCATACTTTGCACAGCTAAAAGTGGGTATCCTGTAATGAAACTGAAATAAGATATTATATATGTGTTGAAGACCCAATAAGGATGATGAACACTGTATATTTTCCTTTCCAATATAGGATATTGAGTATTGTGCATACTTTGCACAGCTAAAACTGGGTATCCTGTAATGAAACTGAAATAAGATATTATATATGTGTTGAAGACCCAATAAGGCTGATGAACACCATATATTTTCCTTTCCATAACATTGGATAGTCACAAGGACATGAATCCATTATTGGATGTCATGTGGAAATATTTTCTCCATGCTGATTGGAGTAAGAACCTAAGAGATATGAGTTAGGCACCCTTGTAAAATGACGTAGTGTAGAATCATGGGATTGCTAAGTCAAAGACTTTAATTATAAAGCACAATCCTGATAGAGAGAGAGAGGGTGAAATGAGGAGAGATTTGTCGCACCATAATGACATATAAGAGGTCAAGATATTGACACCTGATAGCATTTGATTCACTGGAAAGTCAAGTGTGGACCTCGGCTAGGCTCAAGCCTTTGGAAGAGCACCTTAAACCTAAGTTGTAAGATATGGGGAGATAGAATATATAATTGGTAGATCTCGCGATGAAGATTGGGGGTTGTAACCCTATGATTCATAGTCCTTAATCACTACGTAATCCCTAGATAGAGGACCTCGGGGAGTTTTATGTCACAGGAGTTAAGGAAACTGTCGTAATCTGAAATCTACCGAGATGAGAATCATTGTTCTAGGGATTGATGAGCTAATATTCATCATTCAATCCATTAAGGCACTACCACAATGGAGATATGATATTATCCATGACATTCATCATATCTACCGAGTGAGAGGTCTTGGTTGTAGATCTTTGAGAATCGTAATCTAATGGGATTACCTTAATTAATTACGAGATTAAATTAATTAAGTATCTCGTAACCATCAGATGGTGGACCATGGGAGTTTTATTCTACATAAGGATGTTAAGAGATCACAGTTCTGATGTCCATGATTACCTGGTGGTGCCACATGTAGTGAAAAGAGAGGGTCATGTCTCACTCCTCAGTGGTTCCACATGTCACATTGATTTGGTATATTTGGAGGAAGGACATGGTGTAAAATGAGTGCCACATGTCGAGTTGTAGAGGTTCCATGTGTCATTCCAGGTGGAATGACCACATAGGACCACATGTCCCAAGATTTCAATTTTATCTCGGATCTTGGCCATCGAGATATTTCAGGAAATATGCCTTACAAAAATGGCCAATAACTAATGCCTAAAGGATTCGAGATGAAGTCAAATGAAGTCATTTAATGAATAGGGAGTGGACAAGTGTCAATTCCCTATTGGGAGGACCTTGAGAGTTGTGGTGATGTGTGCACCACTCTAATCCACATGGGAGGTCCACATGTCACCTGGTGATCATGTCACATATAAAGTGGTTTTAGTATTTCTAGGAAGAGCTATGTGGGGAAGACTTGTGCCACATTTCATGAGGTGATGATGGCCGCGTGTCATGCCATGGTCTATAAAAGTGGCATGATAGGATATGGTTGTGTGTGTGATATGATAGCTCATCTCAGTTCCTAGTAACTGTGTGTCGCAGTGTGATTAAAGGTCAGGTGATGCCTTATGATGGGGCCACGTACCTTGAGCACGATCTCATCCCAGATTGAGATTTTTAGGGATTTGAATAAATGTAAAAGGGATGAGGACCTGAGAGTTGATGTCCCATGATAAAATCAGCTATCGTAACCAAGACAAAACCCAATGGACAAGCGTCAATACCCAATACCTAGTTAAATCAGATCTTGAGAGAATTCATAGCACAGGGTTGGGCATGTAAAGGTTCAAGGTCTCGATGGGTCGATGCCTGGTGAATCACACATCATGTTCTATGACGACATACCCTGATATTTCAGCCCATGTCGGATTATATGGGTGACATGGAGGCCACGTGGGAGCCACATGGTAGTACAAAGGTCTTTGTCCATTGAAAATCTAGAAACTTCAAAGGGCCATAGCTTTTGATCTAGATATTTGTTTTGAACAAACTTATAGTCATTGGAAATCTCTCAGAGAGAAGAAGACAATGGTTTCCATTTTAAATGGATTTGAGGAGGTTATGTAAAGGGGAAAAGTTAATACCCCATCCCTTAAAAGGGTACTTAAGGGTTTGGGTGTCTTACAAAGTGGTATCATAACATTGTTCAAACACTAGGTTTGGATGTGCCAGAGCTCAGTCTCAAGGATGATATATTAGGGATAGATATGAGCTAGTTTAAAAGAGTTCTCTATGTTTAAATTTTTTTTTAATATCTTCCCAAGTTCCTTGTGAAGAAGGACAACAAATTGAAACTATACTTTGGATATTATGGACGAATTTCAATAGACGAATTATGTTGTTCCTTTCTCAATCAAATACCTACTCTTATAAGAGTAGGGATGTGCTAGTAGAAATTAATGGTAAGACCTGAATGTAAAGGGAAGAAATCACAAAATCCTATTATAGGAACAGCATGAATCTAGAAAATGAATGCACCAATGGTTGTAATGCTTCATGTAAGCATGGGATAAAGGAGCCCTGACAATTATAATAATTGTTTATTAAGGGATAAGACCCTTATGGATAATTCCTTGTGGTTAAAGGAACTTGAGAAAGGATTGATGGAGCCCTTGGAAGTAGTAAATTGTTTCTTTAATAAAGGACTAAAACCTGTATGTATAGATCCTCATGTTTAGATGACTGATGGGGAAATTTGTAAGGCCAGTTGCTTGACCTATAATGAATAAAAAATTGTTGGTTAAGAATATAAGAAGGATTCCTTTGAGACGGTTTCTAATCCTTGGAAAGAGGTAAATTTATATTTTCATATGACCCATTTTGTGATATCAGGGATGTACAAAATGTGTATTGACATGAGGGTATATCTATGCATATGAATACAAGAGAGAGACAATTGGAACACTTATGCACAGTGGGCATGAGTAAAAATTCGGGTGCACAAGATATGTTGTAATGAATATGGAAAAGATTGAGCATGCATGTAACATGCATATAGACTTATTATAGTCTATTATTAAATAAAATATGTAGTGTTGTCATAGATCATGTAGTTAGTGATGATATGATTATAGCAACATATGTAGAATGTTGATGATGTTGATTTCATACTACATAAGGGAAGTATGGTTAATGAAATACACATATACAGGATAAAACATGTAGTGTTAGAGCATTAGTAGATGACCAATGGGTCATACTGACATCAAGAGGTGGATGACCTCCATATAGGAATGGTTGGGTATGCTCATATAGTAGTGAAATGGAATCTAGGAAAAGGTTTCCTGATAAATACCTATTGACCAAGAATGGTTGAAGCATGAAAGGAATGTGGACTTGGGAATTTTATAGCCTAGGTAATACTATAATTACCTATTTATGTTTTGTGAATTTTCAGTTACTTTTGTAACATAAGAGAAAGAGTCTTTCTTTCATGTTGTTTCCATGAATAGAAGGGAAAAAAAAATTATTAATCTTCCTATGAGACTTGTCATGAGAAGGGTTATAAGATCTATGGGAGGAAGGATATGAATGTTTGAAATGTCCATGTGTGAGAATGACATGGAAAAAGGGTGCAAGCAGTGAACTTGCACGTTTAATATCTATGTGAATATCTATGGTTGTAAGCATATGCTTGAGTTCATGAAGTAAATGCGTTATAAGACTTCCCAATATGAAGGTTGATATTAAGACCAAACACATATGAATGAATGATATAAATATGCGCAAGGGATAAAGGCATGGTAAGACTACCTGACTAAGTGAGATGTGAGGTAAGATTTGCACTTTCCTGGATTGGATAATGCCATGGATGCATTGTTGACCCTATGATTGAGGGTATGAGAATTTTTTTTAGATAATAGCTTGAGGAAGTATGTCAGTCCTCAGAAACAGATAATATTAAATGCTAAAAAGAGTGACGAGCAAGAGTGACCTTATTTGTTGGTTGTTATCTTGTAAAGAGGGAAACATAATTTTGATTTTATTGGTGAGACTCATCGTGTAAGTGACTATAATGTCTCATCAAAATTGAATGATTTTAAATAAATGTGAATGAATAAGGTAAAAAGGAAAAAGTTATGCACATACATATATGTAGACATGCATATACATTCTTAAAGGTAAATACAACTTCCTAGTCAAGTAGGATATGAGGCAAGATGTGTACTTTCCAAATATAAGTAATACCATGGATGCATGGTTGACTCTATGATGAATAATCATTATTGTTAGGTTTAAATAATAACTTGAGGAGGATGTGTTCCATTACCTCACGAAAATCTAATGTAAATTATTGAAATAATAAATGAGCAGGCATGCTCTATTGTCATGATAGAAGGCAACATTATTAAGCCTTTGAGGATTGCATGAGAATGATTGTGAAAAAGCATGAGATAAATGGTTTTAAATTAAAAATGGAAGGAAAATATAAAGTTTGCATATGGTAGACACACATAAAATCATGTTGATGCATGTGGTTAAGTGCATGAAAGAATAGTTTGAATATTAAGTGATAAGAATAATGTGCATATGCAAATGAATACTAGGAATGCATGCTTATATTCCTTATGTAAGATTGAGTAAATCTATGAAATAATGAAGTTGATGGATGACTCAAGATCGAGGTCATCTCAAAATTCTTGGATATGAAACAAGAGAATATCATGTTGAAGAAGTTCTTGTAGAGGAACTGTGTAAATATTTTGTTAGGAGAACAAAATCATAACATTAATAACTGTTGAGAATTTGGTAGTGGGATGTAAAGCTTATTTATATAAGAATCATGGATTACATTCTAAAACATAATACATGCATGGAGAACATCCAAAGGAATGCTAATCATTATGATGTCTGAATGGTAATGTGGAGAATGCATAGGTTTATAATTCATTATGAACCAAAATCTTGTTGTTGTAGCATGTTGATGTACTCAAGAAGGTCAAGGTGAACTTAAATAAGACATCTCAAGGAATAGAGAAGGAAGATACCATGAGGGAATAAATTTCAAAAGAAAATAAGGAGAAAGGAGGAATGTGTCTCTCGCTTTAAATCCCAAATTTCTTAACAGAGTTGTGAGCCTTAGAAGAATAACTATGAAAAAACGTATAGATGGAAAATAAATAACTAAATATGTTTAGATGAATAGGAATGGTTAAGCCATGTTATATAAAGAAAAAGAAGCCTTAGAAATAACTTCTCTAGACTGAAATTTCGAGACCATGTAGAAGGAGTTGGAAAGAGGGAGGAGTTCCTTAACTCCTTCCTTGTTAATTATTGTGTTTCTCTGGGATGAGAAACTTATATATTGGTGTGTGTGAATGTATTTGGAATGATAATGTTGATAATTGTGTATATATAGAGACAACTGGATATTTAATTGTGTTTTCACTCATGAATAAATTGAGTGTGATGTGATAGAGTGCATATAGATATGTTGGAGCATATTTGAAAATGTTTTCATGATTTAAATACATGCATTTTATTTAACATGAAAACTGATATGATTGTGAATGTGATGATGCATGTTGTATGTAGGAAATGATTGAGTTGTTGGAAAGGACAACTACTAATGGTGGATAGCCTCAATTAGAGGTTAAATGCAAGAAGGTTGTTGATAATAAATTGTTTAAGGGACCTTGGAAATTCGCATGAAAGCACTATTAATGAGGTAATTTCAAAAAAGGTGTTGATAGCCAAAACATGTATAAAAGTGTTCATGCTTTTATGGCATAAATTGTGAGGGGATTAGGTAGCAATTCCTCCCTAAATGATTTATTATTTTAATGAGATGTGTGTAATTTTGAGTGGTTTTTGGATGTCATTAATACAAAAGAAGGTATGATGAAGGAAGAAGAAATATGGAGGATAGAGGGAGGAACCTCTCGGAGCCAAGGATGATTGAGATCCTTGCAAGAAAATTCATGAACCAAGTGTCATGAATAGTTTGATCAATTGGGAATGATTGGGAACAATAGTTCTTATGAGAAACATGTTGATTGAATGCATTGAGGAAATGAGAGGGAAGGTAATGGAATGCCCATCATGGAAGGTGGGTCTTCCAATATCCTACGATAATTCTAACAATGGTAAAGAAAGGAAATGGGTTACCTTGAGTCTTGGCACCCTGGTTACTATTACAAAAAGAATGTTTAAAGGTATTCATGTGAAACTTTTAGTTTCATGTGTGTTGATTTGAGGCTAATGTCAGCTCAAAGTAGGAAGGGCAGTCATGCTATAATAATGATTGTGCATAGAGAATCCATGATATGAGAAGATTGGCTAAAATCCAACTCACTATGGAAAAGTACCTCACATAAACTGTGGTAACCGAAAATCAAAGCAAGGGTGCATTGTGTGTAAATGTTCCCATGGACATTATCACATTGGTTAAATTCATATTATAAATTGATTGCATTTGAAAAGGCTTGGTATGTTGAAGTAAGACATGTGTAAGGAATGGTATTTCCTTTATATTTTATATCATTGAATATGATGAAATTGTTACTATGCACAAATTTTGAAAAATGTTTGGAATCCAATGCAAGTGTGCAAGGAAAATGTAATGTGCATGAGATATAACAATTTGTTTGGTTGTGTTAAGGAAAAATTGCATGAAGAAGGATATTGGATATGGAAGCAAGATAATTCCATAAGTGGGACTAGTTCTTGTTGGTCATGAAAGATCCAAACTGTTATGAGAAGGAAATATCATACTTGTGAATATGGTTCCTATGTGGAACAAATATGAAAATTAAAATGTGAAATTTGAAATTTGTGGGTGGCATATTTCAAAAGAAAATTGATTGGAATTGATGATAACATCTCACAAATTTTTGTATGAATGTGATACAAGTGATATGAAAGATCTATTCAGGGAGGAAAGATGATGGATATCAAATCTTGAAAGCATGGAAAAAGGCTATCATAGTGACATGTGAACTTTCTGATAAGCCATGATCCCCAATCAATATCATGTTGAGGTAACACGGGCCGGAGGGACGCCTCAACAGGAGAAAGTAGTAGGTATGCCTCAACAATAAGAGACTACGAAGTCTCTAAAACTCTTCTCATGCTATAAATCCTTGGTAAGGAAAGATGGATCACCCGAGAGACTATATAGTAGAGAACGAGATGCCTAAGCCTGGACATGGAAGGTGAGTGACCGCAAGGAAGAGGATACTTCAATGAATCTTGTAGAATGATGGTTGGGATCATGCAAAAAATGGTTATGTAATGGAAAAATAGTGATCCAAGCACAAATGACAACCACATGGATGTAAA
>ML791090.1:192776-217115 GCA_009831015.1 Picea engelmannii | reverse complement strand
CTCTCGCCCCCTTTCTCTCTCTTACTAATTTTTTAACATACATTGTCTTACAGGATTTATAGTAATAACTATTTAAAAAAAATTCTATAAGATATAAAAATATGAAAAAGGTAGCATCCCGTGAATAGAAATAGTGACAAGACACTAATGCAATGAAATAAATCCATATCAAGACTGTTTGGAGCTTTACATGCAGTGAAATCAAGGGTCAGATTTAATTGTGATTACTGTGAGATTTTATTCTCATAGGTGACGCAGATGTGTGAAAATGCACCACGAAATCCCATAGTGGAGAATATTACCCTCCCTAATCTCTCCTCTCTCCACTTTCTCTCCCCAACATATACCCCTCTTTCTTCTCTCCCTTTATCTCTTCACCCCTCTCTTTGACCCTCTCTCTCTCTCTCTCTCTCTCTCTCTCTCTCTCTCTCTCTCTCTCTCCTTCCCTTTTTGGCTCTCTCCCTCCCTCCTCTTATCTCCCTCACCCCCTTACTCTCTCACTCTCTCTCTCTCTCTACCCCCCCGTCATGATAGAACAATAACCCTTTTCCCCATTTATATTTTTTCAAATCTTAATGCGGATATGAACATTTTTCTTTCATGAGGTATATATGGTTAAATATTCATCTGCTTGTTTGAACTAAATCTGGGCTTCTCATCTACTTCTCTCTTTTCCTCCCTTCTTACCTTTGTCATCATCGGGTTTTTCACCAAACATGCACACAATCCTCCCTGCATATCTTGTTGGTGACAATGCCTCACAATGTCATCATTGGAAGTTAACTATACACTCTCATCATCGCTCTCTTGTCCATCTTTTCGATGACGATAATCCCTCTCTCTCTCTCTCCTAGCCACTTCCCAACTCACATGTGTGATCTGGATTTAGGAGCAGAATGAACTGATTAACAAAATAAATACAATAAACACAAAGATATGAAGAATAACACAGATATCCAGGGAAAAATATCTTCTATTGAATAATGAGATAGGCTGAAACTGTAAAACAACAAAACTAAAAACATTTTCTCAAATGGTGGTAGCTATCTCTAAGAAGAGATGTGGTTGTTGTGTGCATATGTTGAGTATAATGAATTACAATGAGGCTTCAGAGGCCTTTTTGATATTACTCATGAATGTGAAAACCTTAGACATCCAAAAACCTAACCCTAGAAGGTGGAACGCCAAAAGTCATGTGGGCCCCTATGGGTAAGTTGGTGTAAGTTGGTACCTCAACTTCCCAAGGTCGTAACTTTTGCATACAAACTTCGTTTTAGGCGTGTGATAGCCCGTTGGAAAGGTATTTCAGAGAACTACACATTTCTCTCTCAAACTATGACTTTGTCTATAGTTTGACTATGGAAAGACAAAAAAAACAATGTTTAGGGCCCCAAAATGACCTTGGAAGTACAACAAGATGTGATGACATGAAAACATAAAAAATAAGCTAGTTGGATTAGGCGAGAGGCTACCAGTATCCACCTGGAGGATGTTTAGGGCTTCAGACAACCCTAAAAGTGTATAACCCACAATTACAAAGAAGTACAAAAGAATTTGTTCAATAAAAATGGACAAGAGGAGCCAGTTTGAATAGGCGAGTGGCCACCAATATCCAGCTATATCAATCCTCCCCATTAGGAAGAAATGGTCTCCATTTCATTGAGTTACCCCATCAGGTGAGGAAACCTCTGTTGGATTTGTCCTCGGGTGAGCCACTTTCCTTGGTGTAAGAGTTGCCTTGCCTTGACAACCCGATAAAGATGAATCTTCTGCTGGCGAGTGCCCTTGACTTGTGTGTCCACTATCTGATCAGTGGATGCTTGTTCCATGCAGTTAGGGTTGAGATTTTTTGGTGTCATTTTTTATGCGTTCTTTGAGGTGTCCAATAATGGTGGAAAATATGGTTGAAGGACATCTGCATTGAACACTGGGTGCAGGTTAAGGAAGGGTGGAGTGTTGAGATCAAAACCATTACTACCCACAACCTTGGTGATAGTGTAAGTCCCATAGCAAAGTGGGAGAAGCTTCTAATGGGGCCTCATGACACGCTCCTTCTGCAAATGTAACCAAAACTTGTCGCCAACCTGAAACTAGTGTGGTACCATGTGTTGATCATGGCATTGCTTGTACTTAGCATTGGATTTCTACAAAATCTCCTCAACTTGTTGGAAGATGTGTTGAATCCACTCAATGAATCTAGTATATTTTTCGATCGTAGACTGATCATGGGAAGATTATGTCTATGCGGTGGCACGAGGAAGTGCAACATCAATGGGTCCCAAGGGTTGGAATCCCAGACCCACCTGAAATGGGATATGGTCGGTGGAGCTATGGAGAGCCTTATTGTAACTGTGTTGAACATAGGGGAGACTCTTGTCCCATGTATGTGGATGGTTAGATTTGTACATGCACGAGATGTGCACAATCATCCGGTTGACGACCTCTGTTTGGCCATCAGTTTGGGGGTGGAAAGCAGTGGATTTTTTGAGCTTGTTGTCCAACATAGACCAGAGACTCAACCAAAATGTGCTGAGGAACCTGTTGTCCCAGTCGAAGATGATGGTCTGAGGTATCCCAAAGTGGACCCACACTCATTCAAAGAATAGCTTGGAATTATCTATCATTGTGATATTCTTCTTACAGGCTGTGAGGATGGCCATCTTCAAAAATCGATCAACGACCACACATACGCAGTCATTTCCTTGCTTGGTGGATGGAAATCCAGACATGTAATCCATTGGGATGGATTCCCAAGGCTTCTTGGGAATAGGAAGAGGGGTATATAAGCCTTGCTTCTTGATGGATGTCTTGGACATGGCACATGCAATGCAAGATCTGATATACTTGTTGACGTCTTGTCAAAGTTTTGGCCAATAAAAATGTTTTTGAATAACAGCCATAGTTTTCTCCACGTCAAATTGCCCTGCCACCCGAGTGTAGTGGGCTTCCCAAATCAGCTTTGCACGCTCTCTTGTAGGAACACAGAGATGGCCCAAGTGGCATAAGAGTCTGTCTTGAATGTGAAAATCAGTGACAATTGTGCCTGCACCCAAGAGTTGATAGGCGGTGGAAAAGTCCAGATATTGTTGATAAATTTGGGGCCACTCAGATGCTTCATGTCCATGAGAATGGAGTACAGTGGTGAGTGAAGCCACAGGAGGCTGAATGCAGAAGTCAATGACACAATTGGAGATACTTTTCTTATACTTTATATTGATATGGAACTATTGTAGGTAGGTGGAACACTTTTAATGGTGGTCGTTCGACAATTTCCCCTATGTCTGTATGAACTATAGAGGCTTGTGATCAGTGTGTATGATCGTCTTTTTTCCCAGAATGTAATTTTTCCATTGACGATAAGATTTTACAATGGAATACATTTCCTTGTCATAGGTGGGGTATTTCCGGAAAGTATCAGAGAGTGTCTCACTATGGTATGCCACCAGATGCCCATGTTGAGTGAGAACTGCGGCCACAACATAGTTAGATGCATCAGTCTCAATCTTGAACAATTGTTGCAGATCAGGAAAGGAGAGTAATAGAGATGAGTACAAGCAATGATTCATATCATCGAATGCTCATTGTTTATCCTTTCCCCACACAAAATTGGCCCTACCACCACCCTTAGTCACTTGGATGAGGTCCCATGCAATGTGGGATAATCCCAACACGAACCGTCGGTAGAAGTTGGCTAGTGCCAAGAAGCTCCAAAGCTCGGTCAGTATGGTCGGGGCTGACCAGTCATAGATGACTTGGATCTTAGCTTGGTCAACATGTACCCCATGCTCATCAACAATGTAGCCCAATTATTGGACCATGTTCATGCCAAAAGATCATTTTTCCAAGTTGGCATATAGCTTATTTTGCCGCAAAGTGCTCAAAACCTGTTGAATATGCCGCATGTGCTCCTCCCACATTCTACTGAAGATGAGGATGTCATACAAATATACCACCACAAAGGAGTTGGTGAAGGGTCTCAATACATCATCCATCAACCTCATGAAAGTGGTTGGTGCATTTGTTAAGCCAAAGGGAATGACTAGCCATTCAAAGAGACCTTCTCTAGATTTCAAGGTTGTCTTCCATACATCAATTAGTTCGATGGGAACCTGGTGGTAGACAAAATTTAGGTCAATCTTGTTGAAGAAATTTCCCCCCTTGAGTTGGTCAAAAAGGTCATCAATCTTGGGAATGGGGTACTGGTTCCTGACTATGATTTTGTTTAAGGATTTGTAATGAATGCAGAGTCATCATGTCTCATCCTTCTTCTGCACCAGTACAATCGAGATTTTGCAAGTGGAGGAGCTAGGTATGATGTGTCCCTTTTGAAAAAACTATTGGATTTGTCTCCTAATTTCATCATTTTCCATTAGTGAGAGATGATAGACTGGTCCATTAGGTAGAGGTGTGTCGAGGGTCAGATCAATTGGATGCTTGACTTGAAAGTGTGTCGGTACCCCTGTAGGTCAGGAGAAGATGTCTCTGTATTCTTCCACAATATCATCCACTTGCTTCTATTGCAAAGAGAGGCTCTGTGTAGAGGCCACAGATGTGGAAGAGACCTTATTCTTACTGTGAGCATGGATCACAAAGAAGACAAACTTCTCGGTCTGTGAGATGACCTTACTGCATTTCTTAGCATATATTAAAGAAATAGAAGTAGGAAACACTAACTCTAGTATCTTGTACAATTGTCCACCCAAAGTAATAATAACACTGTGGGGTATAGACTCATACACAACATGATTCTTCCACAAATATGGTTGTCCTAAAATAACATCATAAACTTCAAGGGAAGAAATATCACACAATACCTTATCTTTGAAAGGCTTGATGTCGTAGGGAAAATGACATTGTTGGCTAACACGGAGATCTCTTCATTGGTGAAGCCAGCCGATGGTGTAATGTTGAAGGTGCAGTTTCATTGGCTGGTCCAACCTCTTGACAATTTCTGCTAAAATCAGGTTCCTCTGACTCCCGCTATCGACAATGAAATGAAGTGGAGCCCCCTTTACCCACATCTACGAGTGAAAGAGGTGTTCTCCTTCCTCAGGTTCTTCTGGTTTGCTTGGTCAGACTTTGGTGGTAGCAATAGTGGTGCTGGGTTCAAAATCAATAATCCACTTCCCTCCTTAGGATTTGATTCAAAATCAAAATTGACCTATGAATTGGAAGCCTTCAGTTCAACCATGAGTGACTTCTTGGAGTGAAATTATTCAGTGTTGTGCCAAGGGATTTTATGGTAATCACACCATTTTCCCATGTACTTCTTCCTCTTCTCATTTCCCTTCTTGTGTTGTGTCTTGGAATGGTTGTCCTGAGGGTGGCCATCTCGAATTGGTCCCTTTCTATGTGGTTTGGGGACGCCTTTTCCCTGCTTTAACTATGAGGGGTTTGCAGATCCAACCTCTCACTTTTTTTCCTAATTTTTTTCTCGATCTTGACCGCGTATCTATAAGTCGTGCCCAATGAGGTGATATCCAACAAATTCATTTATGTTTAAATGTATCTATGCAAACAACCATGGTATTTGAGCACTAGATGATGCTCAGAGTCTTTGATTCCCAATTTGGTGCACATGGTATGGAAAATATTAGTGAAATCTCGTATTGTTTGGTTCCTTTCTTGACGTAGGGTGGTCCATCTGGTGTATTGGTCCACGTAGCTTCCAAAAGGGTAGTATTTTTCTTTGATGGCATCCCAGAAGGAATCCCATGTAGGGGCCACCAGAAACATTGCAGATTCCTCTACTACCCTTTTCTCAGAGTAAGTATCCCACCAGTCTTTAACATGGAGAATGACCTTGAGGAGTGAAAAAGTGATATTTTCCCTATTAGAAAAATTGTGGACCGAAAAATACACTTCAATTAGATTCAACCATTTATCTACATCATTTGCATCTATCAGTCCTTAAAATAATGGAATATAAAAATTTACCTATACCTTGAAGGGGGTTGCATGGCCGCTTGATGAATATGCTTCTCCTATGGGAAGTCGTCAAAGGATCTGCGCAAAGTTGTCCATCATTTCATTCCTTTGTCATGCAATGGATTCCTCGAGAAACATTCTAATAGGATATCCTAATCCATCATATTTATTTTCATCCCCCATGGGTTGTTGTCGGGCTCGATGCGACTGATCTTGCAATGGCTCTATTGGTTCGAGTCCCAACTTCTTGTACCTAGATCTTGTTAGGGACATGCATGAAGAAAAATAAATGAAGAGCATACTACTTTGATACCACTGATATGGATCTAGGAGCATAATGAACTGATTAACAGACTGAATACAATAAACACAAAGATAGGAAGAATAACATAGATATCCATGGAACAATATCTTCTATTGAATAATGAAATAGGATGAAATTGTAAAACTGCAAAACTGAAAACACTTGCTCGAATGGTCGTAGCTATCTCTGAGGAGAGATGTGGGTGCTATGCACATTCGTTGAATAGAATGGATTACAATGAGGCTCCAGAGGCCTTTTTAATATTACTCATGAATTCCAAAACCCTAGACATCCCAAAACCTAACCCTAGAAGGTGAAACACCAAAAGTCATGTGGGCCCCTATGGGTAAGTTGGTGTAAGTTGGTACCTTAACTTCACAGGGTCGTAACTTTTGCATACGGCCTCCATTTTACACATGTGATAGCTCGATGGAAAGGTATTTCAGAGAGATACACATTATGCCATTAAACTTTGAATTTGTCTATAGTTTGACTGTGGTGAGACAAAAAAACAACATTTAGGGCCCCAAAACAGACCTGGAAGTACAATAAGATGTGTTGACATGAAAACATACAAAATAATCCAGTTGGATTAGGTGAGAGTCCACCAGTATCCACCTGGAGGATGTGTGGGGATTCAAACATCCCCAAAAGTGTAGAATCCACAATTACAAAGAAGTACAGAAAAACGTGTTGAACAAAAACAAACAAGAGGAGCTAGTTGGAATAGGTGGGTGGCCACCAATATCCACCTGGATCAATTTGACCCTCTCTCTTGAATACACCTCATCCTTTCCCCCATCATGGGTCCCTAAATTCAATCATACATAATTATTTTCCCTTCCAACACGTGTCAAGGTTACAAAGACTAATTTAATTGGCCAATTCATTTCATCATTGAATTTCTCTTTGGGCTCTTTCGTATTTTTCTTCCCTTCCTTACTGACGACAACACCTCCCTTTTATATCCAGTTGTCACATCCTTTATCCTTTCATCTCCTATGAATGAATTTGTCGTTGATCGCTCCTCCACTATATATTTCACATGGTCTAGTTAATGGGTGCCCCTGCTTCCACCTTGACGTCTTGTCATCCTTAGTTATTAAAGGATTAACTCCCAAAAGTCATGTAATTTAACGTTGGAATTAATGTTAGAACCAAATTACACCTTGTAATCATGCTTAAATGATTAATTAGGTATTTTCCATCATCAGGGTTTTCTTTTCACCCATGATCACACCTCTTGTCCTCATCATCTGTCGATGATGGAAATGCGATGTTTCCCCCCTCTTTTTGAATTCTCTTGCGGCTTAATGACTATAACCACCATTCACCTGTGTGCACATTTACTCTATGTGTACGCCCCTAACTGAGTCCAAGGTGTTTCACACTTTTATTGATTGTGCTCGGTTAGGAGGGAATAGATAGATTTGTTTTTTGTTAAAAGGGACACTAATGCTTGTATTCTTTGTCACTGGTTCATGAAGGTAAAAAGAGAAAAATTGCATTTGCAATCCTCTGTGATCTCTATCTGATCGACTATCGCTCTTGGCATATAAACGAGTATGATATTATATTTTTTCTTTTCAATATTGTTATTTGAAGGGAGAGATGACTCTGTTAATTATAATATGTTAGTTTGTGCAGCTGAAGAGATGTCCAGAATGATCAATGGAAAAGGAAAATCCCAGACCTCTAGAGTTCCTATTCCAATCTCCATCCCAGAGTCATACACTATATCTGACACCAACAACCATGACGAGATGAAGAAATACCTCAGTTACACTAAGATTATGTACATGTTCGATATTGAAATATTCCCTCTCAATGATCCAGACATTGAGGCATACAAAAATATTAAGAAGAGAATAATCCACATAGTAGCCGCTCGCCCTGAGATTTTTCCTTACAATGACACAACCAAATGGTGTTTAGCATATCTAAAAAAGGATTCAAGGTTAATACTCAGTGCTTTAGGTCTCCCAATATCCTTGCTCAAAGCAGATGACATCGGGGCTAGATATCAAACCCCAAAACCAACAACGACACTGAATGAGTCTTTTCTCGACCAGTTAGAAGTTAACCATGAAGAATTAGATACCCTCATGGAATATTGGTTTATGATGAAGAGTAGCTGGAGAAAAAGGGAGAAAGTTATGTTCCATCACGATATCTTAAAATTCCCTACAAGGTGTTAAATACCATGATCTATTGACTTTATGGTGAAGAAAGTAGCACTCATTTCAGGATGGAATGGTTCCCAATGGCCTACAAGATTTCCCAGAATGGCCATGTTTTCAATTGGATAACCATTCTTCATTTAGCATCGTCAGTGCATCCAGGATCCCAAGAGCATGCAAAATATTATCTTCTACATGTCGAGATATCTAATTGATGTTGTGTGCACCATAAAATCATTCCTAGTTTTCAACTGATCTTGGACTCCGGACAAGGGCCCAATTCACTTTTATTTTTCTTAATTTTGAGAGTTAAATTATAAGATATTTTTCTATAATACATGCAGTTACTTCCTCGCCCCTTTTCATAAGTCCATATTCATCCTCTTCCCACATAAGATCTCCCCCAACACTCTCAAATGTTTAAAGGACATCGAGGACTAGTACGTGAAGAAATACTACACTTACATTTAGATCTATGGGGCCACAAGAACACCACACTTGCTACCAAAGTATGTGCCTGATAATTTGTTGTACAGGGAGATCGCGTACTGGACTATTGAAAAAGAGTCCATATCCTACCTTTCAGAAAAGAACAAGAAATACTGGATAATTTCCCCATCCAAGTGGGTTCATATTCTTTGGAAAAAAAGAAACAACTTGAAAAGGAAGAAGAAGCACTCTAGGAGTTGTGTATCTGTTTGGGGGAACCCAAGTCACACGACCCTCAGAATGTAGTTTATGAACACATGTAGATAATCATATTAGCGCCACAAACCATGCATGAGTCTCGATTCTCCGAGGATGTTTTCTGAGATGCACTGAGTTTCGAGGAAGCGGTGGAAAGGCTCACTACTGACGTAGCCCAACAAAAATTGAGAAAGGATGAATAACAAGACATAATGCTATAGTTGGATAAGATTCGATCTCTCCTCCACCAAGATAATAAAAAACTAAGTGAAGAGGATAAAAAGAGAATAGATAAATAAGTTGAATTGGAAAGGAAATCTGATGAGGCCGAAGAAAGATACCAACTGTTGAAGAAGAAAGAGGTCAAGGATAAGAAGGCCATGCTAGAGAAGAGTATAAGTGAATATTCTCTCTCTTGGAAGGATGGTGCAAGGAATAAAGAAACAACAAGCATAGATAAGCTACCATCGGTCGAACCTGGAGAAACCCAGGAAAATAATAACAAAGATAAATATGACAACATAGAAGTTCGAGGCACCATTTCAGGAGGTGTCGATGTTATCATCGTCCTAGATCCTGAAAGAAATGTAGTTAGTATCCCAATAGAAGAATGCACCCATTTGGCTTCTATTCCTAGAAGTTTGTTTCTCACCTCATAAGGACTCGGATTCAAAGGATTAGAGGTCGTTGTTGGAGATTATTACTCCAACCACAAGATTTGATCCATAGAGAAGAGGGCCCCCAAAAGAAAAAGGGGAAAAATAGAAGCAATCCAGGATGTGCTCGAAAGGAATATCAAATGGAAAGTTAGACCTGATGCAAAGGATAACACTCTACAAGCGGCCTTGGAGCTGATTTCCTTTGATCGGTTAAACATCATGTCAAGGCATGAGGTCATTGTAGATTTATACAAAACAAAAGAAAGGATTGCATAACTGGAGATGACCCTGGCAACCATCAAAGAATCTACTACCAATGAGAAAGAAAAATAAATTTTTCAGGCCAAGTAGGCTTATGAGGAGGAGATTAAAAAACAATTATAGGCATAGGAGGAACGCCTACAGATCAAATTTACTAAGTCATTGTCACTAGTCTAGAAATCCCATGCTACTGACATGCAACATATTGAAATCTCACAAAATATGGAAGTGAATAAACTCAAAGAACAATTGGAAGAATTGAGGTCTTTTAATGAAAAAGATCGAGCCAAATTCCATAGGGTACAAATGAAGAACGAAGTTTTGAGAAATACTATAGAATATCACCAAAGCCATACAACGATTCCCGAGGCAGCAAAGACAAAAGCTATGGAGAAAAATGAAGAGCTTCGGAGCATGTGTTATCACCATAACAATTTTCAGATCAAGATCCAAATTTCAGAAATTTAGTGAAATGCTATATTACTATGGAAGTATGATAGTTTGGGGGATCGAGCTATATCTAGCGGAATATAGACAAATATAGAGGAGGCACAAAAGGTATAACTCGGTGGACCATCGATCTTGAAGAAGCTCAGATCAACGGCTAAGGCACATATCGGGGAATGGACCAGCACGGAAGATAATTATTCGAAGGCGGGTCGGGGAAACCATTATGGTTTCGTTCGTGGATGCGTGGCAAAACTAGAGGTACATCGGGGTGAAAAGAGGTATACTCTAAACTATTTTTTCCAACCCCCGATATCAGAAGTTGATGGTGTTATCACCTGTTGATTTACATTTTATTTTTCCAAAGCAGCTTGTCCTTGTGTTATATTTTCACTTAGATTTTCAAACTTTTTCACCAGCTCCGTCCAGCTCCCATCACCTAAATCCTTCACCCAATGGGTCATCCAAAACAGTCATCTACTCCATGAGTCAAAAGTTGGAAAATATCCCAAGCCTATACCTAGCCTTAATTCTTATCTAAATCCCTTAGTTCCATCACTTCATTCATTTTTACCCTTATTTTCGTATTCTCGTTGAAATTAAAAAATATTCCTTTTATTAAGCACCCTTATCCTATCCACAAAGTCATGTGTTAAGCCTCATATTCCCAAAGTCCTTCGAAAATAGAAAAAAGGGGTTTTTTATTATTAATATAAATATTTTTATATTAATATTAATATTTAATCCATTATTTAATTTATGAAATCACGTCAAATAATGGGCACGAATCTCAATTTATAATGTGGAAAAGTCAAAGGTTGGATGGAGGGCGCACGTACATGTCGGGGATTGAAGTAACGAGAAGGTTAATTTTTTGAAGGCAGACCGGGGAATAATACCATGGTTTTGATTTATACCGTTTTAGCCAAATCCCGATATAATAAATGAAAGAATTTATCATATGTTTTATGTGCGACATTTTTCCAGGAGTGCATTTTAATAAAGATTATGGGATTTCCAATAAAAGAAATTCTTCCTCGCCCTGAAATTGTTTTACAGAGGTAAAATTCACATTTTACAAATCAAAGAGATTAATTTCCATGAAAAATATTGAAATGGGAAGATGCACGTGAACGAAGACTTGGATAATTCTTTATCCGAAGGTTTTAAAAAGGAAAAGAAGAAGATAAAAAGTATTTTACCAAAGACGGTAAATTGGAAAAAACACACAGTAAATGTTTTTCCATAGTGAAACGGTAAATTGGAAAAACATTACAAGTAAATGTTTTTCATAGGGAGATGGTAAAAGTAAATGTTTTTACAATGAAATGGTCAATTTGGAAAACAAGACATGGTCTTAAAATCCACGGGCATGAATTAAATTATGAAAAATTAATTCTACAGGATAGAAAAATATTTGGGAATTATTTTTATTTCAAATATATTATTCCCAAATGTTTAATGAGAGTATGGATAAATTCAATTATATTTGAAAGATTATGAGTGACACTTCAAAGAGAACGTGGTAGAAAAAGGAGCTGGAGCGTCAGAGGGATCATGAAACGTTTTTTTTTTTTCCCCTTGAAAATTGTTAGTTGTAATCATTGTAGAAGATGAAACGTTTCATTTCAGTTATTGTAACTGGTTGCACATGGAAGGAACTCAAATTGCATAAGTGTTAGAGGTTGTGAGTGTATTAGAGGAGGGCAGAAGTGTAAGAGAACCTTTTTGGCTGTATCAAACTTTGTTTGTAAATTTTCTGAATCTAAATTGAATACAAATGCAGAAGATTTTGAAGTCTCTATGAAAAGATTCTAACGAGTGGTGATATGAGCTTTGTTTCCTTTCATCGTATGTATTTACTATAGCCTGTCATTTCATTTAAATTTTTTTCTTCTTAAATTGGAGAGTTTAAAGGCCCAAAATTCGTCCTGGAACGTGCTTGGTCTAAGCAATTTAAACTATGTGATTGTCTTCTTAACTTATTCAGAATTCATTTCAGCAATGCTCTGATGCAGTTATTTGTCTTCTTTATCTTCCTACACATCTTTTTATTTCAAGAATAACTCATATTCATCACCTTATTTAGCCTTTTTCCTCTGGAGAGTTCTATCAGTCTATGCATTGTCTTCGTTCACTTTCAGAATTTTGACTCCATAGCCCATAGTGTTCCCCTCTTCTTCACCAACAACTCTATTAAAAATCTCCCAAACAAATCAAATCTAGTCACCGGTTTCCATAGATATATCAAGTGACATGAGAGAGCCCTCTCTGAGTTGGGCAGGCTAGTGCCTCAGCTCTAAAGTTGGTTGAAACAGTTACCTCTTTCGTTTGTCTATTCAGCCGAACAGAATTTACAGAGCTCTAACAACATGCAAAAAATGTTGTTTAGTGCACTTGATAGAATACTAGTGTCTGAATATGAACGGGCACAGTTCGACTCTCAGGTGAAAGTTATCCAGAAAAAGTATAAAAAATCCTTGGAATCTTAAGACACAATCAAAGAATGACAAGAATCACCATCAACAATTTTTTCCCCAAAAACCCTCTCATCGTAACCTGATGAGCAGAGAATCTGTGATCGTCGAATGCTTGAAACAAGTATGACAATGATTTCCGAGGTGTTAAAGACCCAGGGACAATTCACAATATCATGCACAAAGGTATGGAGATCGTCTGGCGATATACTCTTGCTATTTGGAATGGATCCCCTAAGGTACATCGAAAAATCTTAATCAACCCAAACGTTCATCAAAGACGTGGACACCAAGAAAAACCTGGCTTAGAGAGCAACCAAAACAACTATTGAAATCAACATGGAGGTTATCGAAATGAGACTGATACAACCATCCAAAATCATCACCCTAACCAAAAATTTTGTGCAACTTGTTGAGCAGAGCCTCAGAACGAAGATCATCATTCCCATGTGTAAGAGTCAAGATGACCTAGAGAGGACATAGTTGCTTCGAGTAGATTCCATACTCAAAGATTTCAAGAATTTGAAGGAATTTTTGGATGTGAGGGAAAAATGTCAAGGTGCTCCTGAAGGATTACTTTTGTAACTGAAATTTTGCAGGGTAAATCAAATCATTGTAATTATTCCCTAATCGGGAAAATAAATGGGAAGCATCTCTTTGGCATCCCAACCGTTATCCATATGAGTATCAAAACATTGTCCCATGGCACCTCTATAAATGGGATAATTGTAATTGAATAAAGGATTTTGGTTCTTTGGAGAAGGACTGGTATATTTACTGTTATTTTGAATAAAGGGTTGAAGAAAATTTGGAAAACAATGGCATTTATGTGTATGACCATAGAAAATTTTAGGGGTGAAATTTTTCCCATGGGTGAAATCTAGCCCCTTCAAATTTTGGCAGGGTGAATTTTATATATTAAAAAAAAAACCGTATTAATCCCAATTAGCCCCCCTTTTATTTTTAACACAATATTAATTACATTTTCTCCTTGGAAAAATGGCAATCATCCTCCCTTTCACCCGATTTCTGGGAATAGCCATCGATCTTTTGGGGTTTTCTCAGACAATTTTAGTTTTTTCACAGGGCCAAGGACCATGATTTTCCTTGATTTGGGAATGGCCACTGGCCTTAGGGTTTTTTTTCCCACCGATTTGGATATTTTAGTTTTACAAAGGACGACCCTGATTTGGAGTTTTTACATGAATTTGATCATGGGTTTATAAAACAATTTCCCCAATTTGATAGTGATTCACAATATTAATAGATCCAATTGGTTTGACTTGAAATATTCATCCACACCTAGCTTGAAATATTGAAAGGCCAAGTTCCAACTCGAAATTCTATTGTCAAAATTTGAAAATTACAGGAGGAGAAAGTGTTGAGTTCTTTCCATCTTCCCAGTCTCTCTATGTCAACATTTATGGTTGCTAGACTAGCCCCTGCAACACCTTGAATCTTAATATCGGGTAAGTCATAAGTGGATTATGATCCCTCTCTACAACTTTTGAAATTTGTCATGACTGTGTAAGGATAATCTTAATATCTTATCATTTATGGTCTCATGGTTCTTTTCTCCGCTAGTAACAGAGTTGTTTTGGGCATGTTGTTCGTGAGATTGATTCTAGTCTCATAGAATAATGTCAGGAATCCAAAAGATTTAAAATAAAGTTTTTTTAATTCTTTTCCTACCTTCAATTTTTAAGATGAAACGTGAAATGAATTTTTTATGATTAGAAAACACAGAGGCAATATCTCTTTCTTTGAGTCTTAAATTTTATCTTATGAAAAGTAGAATCGATTATCAAAGACTGTTAAAACAAAGTAAGGTATCAAATATTGATAAACATTACCTCATTCTCAATAGAATAATTATGATGAAGCAGTTCTTGATAGATGATTTAAAATGAGGAAAATCACACAGATATAGGTCTTGTTTTACTCACAGTAATAACAGAGGAAACAACATAACTAGACAAACTTCCAATATATAGAGACCAGAGTAGATGTATTACTAAATTACAATCTTTCAATCTTCAAGAGCCATTGAGTGAAGACAATATGATTAGGAAATGGAAATACAAGGAAAGCACATAACTCAAGAAAAATGAGACGTAGAATCTTTGTCTTCTCTTTTCTATTGATATTCAATGAGTTCTCGTTTACATTTGGCAAGAAGAAGCCTTGATTAGATCTTACATCTGTTTATTTATACAAAAGTGTCTTAACCAAAAGTAGTTATACATTCCACATTCTTTGATCTCAAAAATAGAATATAATCAAAACTGAAATATATAATGCATATTTTTTCTAAATTTGTTGAGATTTCTTCGGTTTGCTGGCACTTCAGTTGTCCTTTATTTTCTCGCAAGCGTACTTGGTTTTTTATGATCGTTGAATTGAGCATGCAGTTCCATTAATGCCACAACAAATTTGGGAGGTTCAAAATTTTCATTCAACTCAAATACAAAAACCTTTTTTTGTACCAAAGGTAATTTCTCTTGAATTTTCACCACTGCTCGTGTTGTAACCTGATGTTGTAATCTTGGTTTTACCAAAAAAACATTTATCATTTGTAAATCAACATGATCTACCTATTGGATATCACTTTGTACACTCTGTCTATATTTCTTTGAATTCTCACCGCCATGAAACTCATCCATTTATAGCTCTACAACTAAGAGAGTGTTAAGACAAGATTCCTTTGCTTCTCTAGCTAGATTCTTACTTTATTCAAGATTTGATTCCTGGACCTTTAAATCCATTTATCCCCTTATCTGATCATACTGTGAAAAGGGGGAAAGCCCAGGTACATTGATTTTTTGTCTCCATACTATGAATTCTTGGAATTTGGACCTGATTGTATAGGATTCCTTCTCCTTTTCATGAATATTATTCAAGGAATTATTAATCACTTGATAATGTCTTTGAATAGCATCCATATTTTGGTATAGGTCTTGTTGGACAATTTCCATCTTTCCATTTATTTCAGATGCTTTCTTCTTAAATGTAGTGATATCCATTGATGTGTTCTCAAATAAATTTATTTGAGATTGCAACTAATCTATTAACCCATCTCTATGGGAAAGCACAATATTTATCACATGTTGATTTTGAACACTTAATTTCGATTTTTCTTCTAACTACTTTATATGTTGCTCAAAACCCTATATGATTTTCTCTGTATCAAAAATGATTTTATTTCTGGCAGTCATTTCCATCTATTGCATATCATTATGCAATTGTTCAGCGAGAAGACTCTTTTGTTTTGGTTGTTTTGTGAGATTATCCACTGACCACTAGTTAGCAGTTGCAAAGGCTCCCAATGAGTCTGCAACTTCTTTTTCAAATTCAGAGTCACTCTGCCTGTCCTTATCCATCATATATCATTTTCTTCTTTTTGGTAATTACTTCTACTTTCTATTGAGCTTCATTTCTTATGATAGCCTTCCTTTTATTGTTGAAAAATAAATTTTATGGAGGCATTTCTTCAATTTGAATAGGTGTGAGGTCATATATATTAATAATCTCTTAACGAGGTAACTCAAAACTTGTTTCTAGAGGAGTTAATGATGATATGGGAGAACTGATTGTAGTGGATCCTTTTGGGTTTGTGGCTTCTTTCACTAGAGTTTTAGTATTTGGTGATGAGAAAGGAAAAATATGCCCGTGATTCATTAAATCCTAAAATGATGCTAATAATGTTTTCTCATATTTACCTGGTACTGATATTATTGCATCTTTGGATAATGTATCTGATCTCTTCTCCCCTTCCTTAGCCTTATCCTCAGGCAAGTTGTGTTGCTTGGGATCTGTCAATTCTATCACATGTGAAGTTGGATTTTGTTCTCCCTGCAAGACCTTGGGAAGACTATTCCTTCTGTTCTTCTGAAAAGGAAGCCTGAATGTTGATATTGAGGAAAATTTTTAAATCTTCTTTCAAATTCATCGTATGATCTTACTCCTCTGAAAATTTCATCATAAGGGGGGGTCTTCATGTATATATATTTTCATATTGAATTGAGCTAGATGATTTTCAACCACCCTATGAGGATCATTCATTTTATACTCAATATCAACCAATTTGATATCTTCTAAGGCTGAAGATTCAACCTTAGCGTGTCCAGAATCAGATAATGAAAACATGCCAACCTGTATGGGAAAGGTTGGCCACACTCTCTTATGTGTTGTCTTCAATTCTTTAGTTATTCCTCGGGAGACTGTTTGATAAGCTACTTCTCTGCAAAACAGTCTTTTAGGTAGGAATATGGGGAGAGCATGCAGAGATAAATAACAATCAAACACTTTGATATAAGAAAACATTTCCTCAACATACCATTCTGCGATAACACCCAAATTTCCAATGATTTGTTCTAAAATTTTGGGGGGAGGTTGTCCTTTGAATAAGTCCTTTGAATTTTCCTCCCATAATTTAGAGTGATAAAAATGTATGGGCTCGGTGCTAGTCAGAGTATAGCTCCAATTCATGAGAGGGAATGGAGTCTTGAAACAGATCGCATCCATAGTGAATGCAAGCATATAAAAGGGGGCATGTTCTCCTTTAGATTTTATCATCTTGTATTCCACAATTTCCTTGGCTAAATTGTTTGATAACATTTTTCCCTAATCAAAAGTGTAACCCTCATTAACCTCATGGATTATGGGAACCCATTCTATAGTAAAATGCGTAGGATTTTTCCTACCGAACATTCTACAGAGTATCATGGCAATATACATGATATGAGAATAACAGGATGTTGTAGAATATACACCATGGGTATCAAATTTGAACTTTCTTGGATTAACCCACCAGGTTTTCACTATATCGTGGATGGTTCTATCATATTTAATGCATTCCTCATCCTCACACTTCAATATAAACAATGAAATGTAGGTATATTTGGGTTTAGAAGATCATTTGTACATTACTTGAATATCCTTGGGTCGAAAAGAGTCGATGAAGGTCTTCTAGTGATTGAAGATGCTTCTTGTTGGGATATCCAGGTGTTCTAGGGCCCAACTTATCATATCAATTTAAGGCATAAGTTTAGGCCGAGAAACAACTTTATGTAATTTAGACTTCGCCACATCTCAAAGATTAGCTGAAAATGTATCATCGTCTTCTTCCACTAAATCATTTGGATAGAGAGAAAGTTTGTGCTCCAAAATGTCATCAACTTGTTTCCAAGCTTTGGTGGCATCTGTCAATCGAGTAGTAGTATCTAAGAGTATATATAAATTTGGGTTTGATTCATTAGTCGATAAATATTTGCTTATTTTCTATTTTGCGCGATGCCATGATTTTCGAAAGATGAAGTTAAACTTCCTATGAAAAGAAAAACCTGTGAGCTCACAATGTTGAATACTAAAATTTCAGATGTTAATGGTGGAATGATTTGAAACTTGAATTTTGAAATGCCTTTATTTTAAAAAAAAATTAATGTCCATCTATTTTTGTATTAATCTACTGACAGAGTAATCATTCCAAAATCTGTCAAATTTATTACTTGGCAGTCGTAATATTAATGGATGTAATTAAGATAACATACTTCAGTGGTTCGACATTCAGGGGTAATGAAAGAAAAATAATGGATATCTTTCGAAGGACGAATTCACGGAGTAGTTAATCAATTATTAAATATTTTTTGTTTTAATTAATCAAGGTTTAAAGTTTCTTTTAGTTTTAATTACTTCGTAACTTCAACATTCAGGAGTTTTGAGTGCAACATGGTGTATATCCTCTGAAGGTTGAATTCGCGGAGCAAATAATCAAACCTCTTTTTTAAGTACTTCAGGACTCCGGAACTCCGGAACTCCAGGAGTTTGTGCCTCTGTGAGTGTGTATGTGTGGTGAGTACTTCGGTAGTTTGGAATTCAGGGGTTTTGATTGCAAGCCAATAGATATCTCCCAAAGGATGAATCTGTGGAGTGATTACTTATCGTTAATCATGACTAATTAAACATGTTTTAATTAATTAAGTTTTCTAAGTGTCTTATTTATCATGATCACAAGTGCTTTGGTATTTCGGTGCTCCGACGCTCCGACATTTTTGAACCCGTTCTTTGATTTATCTCCCGAAGAACAATCTCCTAGAGTGGGGTGGAAGTGATGATGCCACTTTCGATGATGTGTCCTGAAAATGTGAGTGACACGTGTCACCTAAAAACGTGTGAATGATATGACAAAAATTCCCACAAAGAGTGCAATGTGTCAGCCAAAATGAAGTTTTTGACAGGTGTTCTGTGACTCATCAGTCGATTTTGTTTAAAATATTTTCATGAGAACCTGTCTCCGGGACTCTGGAGCTTTGCAACTTCAGGTTTATTTATTTTTTTATCTTTAGTCACTCTGAATTTGAAACTCCTGAATTGTGAAGTCCTGAAGTGCCTTTGTAATTTTATTTTGTTTAATACTTACGCAACTTTAGAGCTTCAAAATCTTGGGAACTGTTGATCCGGTCGACTAAAATTCTTTAGTGGATGGTATTGGAAGTGCCCTATCAAGATATAATGAAAATACTTTTATTCAATGAAAAATGATTTTCCTAAGTTTTTTGTGATTTATTTTTAAGGATAAAAACCAAAAAGCCTTTCAAAGTTTAAATTATGAATTTATAAATCATTCTAACAGGGAACTCATTAAGTGCATATGCTATTAGGGATTATCCTGATCAAGGATAGAGCCCACCAAGCCTCTAGGATAGCAAAGGCTTCAGTTCATGACAAGTGATTTTTTGGGTTGGTGATTGGAGTAGATTAGTAGTTTTGTGTAATGTGTTTAAGTGTTTTTTAACTTACCCATAGTTTGGATAAATTACCTGGGTGTTTTTAAATCATTCTCACAATTTAGTGTTGATTCATTGAAACACGGTGTTTCAACACCGTTTTCCCAATGCTCATTACTTGTGTGTTTTCACGCACATCGCACAAGTGTCATCCTGATCAATGATACAACCTACAACCCCACCCAGCCTCCAAGATAGAAAAGGCTTCAGGTCATGATGAGTGATTGTTTGGGTTAGTGATTTCCAATTAGAGTAGATCAGTATTTTTGTGTTTCTATTTTTGAAATTTCTCGTAGACCACAGTTTGGATAAATTATTAAATTACTTGGGCTTTTTTAAATCATTCTCACAAGCTGGTGTTGAAACACGATCTTTTGACACCATTTTCCCAATGCTCATTGCTTGTGTGTTTCCACCCATGTCGCACAAGTGTCATCCTAATCAGTGATAGATCCCACCTAGCCTGCAGGATAACAGAGGCTTCATGTCATGACGAGTGATTTATTGGGTTAGTGATTGGAGTAGATCAATAGTTTTGTGTTTACGTTTTTGATCTTACCCACGGTTTGAATGAATTACCTAGTTTTCCCAATGCTCATTGCTTGTGTGTTTCCACTCATAAGTGTCACCCTGATTAGTGATAGATCCCACCTAGCCTCCAGGATAACAGAGGCTTAAAGTCACGATGAGTGATTCTTTGGGCTTGTGATTGGAGTAGATCAATAGTTCTATGTTTAAAGTTTTGAGCTAATGGAATTTTTAAATCATTCTCACAAGCTGGTGTTGAAAAATGGTGTTTTAGCACTCTGTTTCCCAATGCTCATTTCTTATGTATTTCTACGCACAAGTGTCATTATGATCAGTGACAGATCCCACCCAGCCTCGACCCTCCAGGATAGTAGAGGCTTCAGGTCACGATGAGTGATTGTTTGGGTTAATGATTGGAGTAGATCAATAGTTTTATATATTGTGTATGATGAAGTGATTTATTTTTAGATAAGTATTGTTGGTTTTGTAATGTGTTGAGAATAATTGAGTTCTTAAAATTGATATATATCTTTCATTTGTGTTGAATATCCAAATGGATGACTAATTTTATATTATTTTTCTTATGCAGGTTTCACTTTTGGTTTCTAGATCGATTTGAAATTCTAATTGTGAAAATTTTAGTGAGATGTCAAACAACATTCGTGGAAAGAAAACATATAAATAGAGGGATGCATTTTCTTACTTTCAAAAGCCTCAATCCAAGAACCCATATGCTCTTCATGATTCAAGCGCTTTTGATAAACCCATTAGTAAAAGTCAAAGAGATGTCAACTCTTTTGAGAATGCATCTAATATCCATATAATAGATGATGAAATAGGTTCCTCTAGTGATCAAATTGAGTTGTTTTCACCATAAATTGACAATAACAATGTTGAAGGATTTTCCTTGGAAGGTCACAAAAACCATCCACAATCATAGAAAAGGGGAAAAGGACAATGGGACATAGGGATACAATTCCAATCGGAATGGGTCTCAAAATTTCTATTTATTGAACCAATACCTCTAACAAATGAGAAAGAGGCTTCACGAGAAGTTAGATGCATTATATGTAGTTGAAAACTTGGAAAGAAAGTAAAATTGCAGATGAAGTTAGATACAATAGAGAAGCACGTAGGAAAGGTGTATGATAAGGAAATTGTAAATGGCGAGGAGAAATCTATTACCAAATGGAAATCTTTCGAGGAATGTCGACATGTCAAATATGAATATGAATATAATAAATATTTAATCCGTAAGAGAAAACTCGAGGCAAGTGGAGGAACCATCACATCTCTATTTGGAAGGATAATGGAAAGAAATTTGTTATCCAAGACGACGCAATTAAGCACTATATTCCACATCTTATCTAGAGGTCATCCTATGACAGATTTTATAGATTAAAAGAACTTTATATCTTTTATTGAAGTGTCAAATTTCCATCTTCTCATTGGTCAGTAATGCGTGGTTGGGAATGGGAAAAATATCTAGCTCAAGTAGAAAAGGATGATTTGAAAGAGAATATTGCAAATGCTAGGTTTTTTTCATTGTCTTTGGATGAAGTTACAACTATTGATAACACTTCATGGATCTGCATGAGCATTTATATGGTTAATGATCATGTTAGGAATTCATATTTACTTAGGATTCATAAAATGAGGGAGAATTATATAGCTCAAAATATTTATGAACTTGTCATCAAAACTTTGAAGGAAAATGGTGGTATGGATCATTTAGTGATTGCGAAAAAGTTGGTATGTGTCGGAGTAGATGGAGAAAAAATCATGCAAGGGAAAATGAGTGGAATTTGTGTCAAGATACAACTATCATGTTCACCATTTATTATTATTATTCATTGTATGGCTCATAGAGTGAGTCTTGCATTTAAAATAGTAAGAAAGTTTCCATTGGTTTCAAAATTTGAAGATCTTGTACGTGAAACTCATGCATACTTTTCTCATAGTCCCAAGTAATTTAAAGAGTTAAAAAATTTGTTGAGGGTGTTATAGCAGGGGTGATGTATGAACATTGCTTAAGTGTAGACAAAGCTCAAGATCTTCTCTTTCGATTAATTGATATAGATACATTATTAACATTAGCCGAAATTCTTATGAACAAGGATTATTTGTTCTAGCTCATGCGCTCTTAGATCTCCCACAGGTCACTGGCCCTAAGGCCTCCTGCCCTCCCCTTCCTCCAACGCAGTGGGCGTATCTTTCCCCGCTGGCTCAGCTAACTACCAATGGCGACCTCCCCGATCTCATCAAAGCAAAGAGGTGTCCCTCCTGGTGCGGCTGCGGCGACGGATGTTGGCCTCCCTTCCTTGGCCGCAACTCTCTCTTCCGGTCTTCCCTATAATGCAAGCACGACCCCTGGTGCTTCGGCAGACGAGATCTCGCTAGTTCTGGCCCCCTCCTTTAAAGAGGTGGCTTCTCGCCAGAGATTTCTCCCGGGTATGCATGCAGCGAGCCCTGAGGCTACCTCTCGTCAAGGTCGACCAGCCGGGTTGAATGCAGCAGTTCCAGAAGCTCCTATAGTCTCAGTTTAAATTCCAAAGGAAGCCCTAACTCATGCTTGCCATTATAGCAAGCATGCACTAGTTTGCAGGTTTAACGGTTATTGGCCTAATCTATCGGATCTGCTCTCATGGATCTCTTCCGAATGGTACCCACTTTTAGAAGGAGAAGTCATCACCTGCCCTTATGCAAAGGGGTTTTTTATAGCAGTTTTCGAATCTACAAGCGATAGAGACAAAGTGTTTAACGTCGGGTCGTGGTTCTGGGGCAGAGCAGGCCTGTCCATGCAACCATGGACCCCTGTCTTCGATCCATCTACAAACTGTATCTCTTCAGCTCCAGTCTGGGTGAGACTTCCATACTTGCCCCTACATTTATGGGGGTATGAGTCTCTTAAAGTGATTGGCAATGGCCTCGGCAAGTTCCTCTGCAGAATTCCGGACTCAAAGCAAGCCAACTCCACCTTTGCTCGAATTTGTGTTGAAATGGATTTCTCCAAAGGTTTCCCAGCTGAAATAATTCTTCAAGGCAAGGACTATTCCAGGACCCAAATCCTCGACTATGAGAATCTCAGATTCAAGTGTAGGAACTGCTTTGAAACGGAGCACTTAGCCCATAGCTGTGGAAAACAATCCGGGAAAAAAAGGCCGTCCAAAAATCAAAGACCAACCTGGTGGACGGGGGCACCATCGGAACCGCGCATTGAAAGCAAGGCTCAGGAAGCGGCAGAAGAAGCAGAAGTTGAAGCCGAAACCAAGCCCCCTGCTAAGGAGGAAGCTTCGGCAGAATCCACTCCCAAGTCGCCCACCCGGCCAGAACCCCAGACCTCATGTTGGGCAGATCTTGCCAACGAGGAAGACCCTTTGGACCCGTTGGAAAGTCAATCTATGGACCAAAGTATTGAATGGAAAACGGTGTCAAAAAAGAAAAAAAAAATCCAAGCAAGAAATGATGTAATAACGCGGAGCCGTTCAGGCTCACTGAAATAGTTTTATTTCCATAACTTTGTAATGAGTTAGGATCTTCAGGCAGTAGTTTTCCAGTTTTCAAGAAAATCTTTATCGATTTATCGAACCCAGTGGCATGTCCACTATTATTAATACAAATCTCCATTAACCGTTTCTGTCAAAAAAAAAAACATTAGCCGAAATTCTTCCTATGCTTTATGAAATTAATATCCTTGTGAAAATGTCTCAAAGTCGCACAATGTATATTTCATAATACATACATACAATAAAATTAGCATGTCTTCAATTGAATAATTTGTATACGATGCCAAAGTCTTTCACATGTCCAACATTTAAAGGTTGGACTACTATCATCGATATAGAAAACATTGAAAATTATTTTAAGTTTGATGGAAAAGGAATACTATGTATGGCACTTCATTGGTATATGGTTCCATTTCATTATGTTAGTAATATGGGACTGTCGAGCTGCAGATATACCATGTAAATCAACATTTAATTGTCAACCCGGGAAGGTAAGCTTTGAGGAACCAGCACAGGAAATGCAGGGCTGAAGAGGGGGTTTAAAGGATGCCAAGCTACTCTCTGAACTGCTAAAAGA